>JBBPMO010000203.1:0-39500 GCA_038090315.1 Xanthoconium stramineum | reverse complement strand
GAAAAATCGATCTTTCCAAAGGGTATTTGGACAACATGTTCAAATAGCATCAAATACAAGCTGGGATGTTTCAAGTGGTGTTCCAATGGGTTCAGAGTGTTTCAAAACACCCAGGAAAAATGCCAGAGCACCCTAGCAATGCTCTCTTGACTTACTTTTCTTTCAAGATAGCAAAAGGTCAACATGCAAATCTAACATGTGATTTTTGTGGGCTTAGAGAATGTTACCATCGTCTTTGGAGACCTTGAAAATGGTAGGGGAAACCCCTTCTATGATGCCAGGTAGCACATACAAGGCTAGAAAAATCAATCTTTTCAAGTGTATCAGGACAATCTGTTCAAATATTGTCAAATGCAATCTGGAATGTTTCAAGTGGTGTCCCAATGGATTCATAGGATCAGAAAGCGCCCAAGAAAAATGCCAGGACGCCCTGGCAATACTTTCTTGACTTACTTTTTTTTTAAGGTAGCAAAAGGTCATCATGCAAATCTAACATGTGATTTTTGTGGGCTTAGAGAATGTTACCATCATCTTTGAAGACCTTGAAAATGGTAGGGGGCACTTCTGCTATGCCACCAGGTAGCACATACAAGGCTAGAGAAATCAATCTTTTCAAGCATATTAGGATAATCTGTTTCAATATTGTCAAATGAAATCTGGGATATTTCAAGTGGTGTTCCAGTGGGTTCAGAGGATCAGAAAGCAGCCAAGAAAAATGCCAGTATAACCTAGCAATGCTCTCTTGACTAATTTGTTTCTGGAGATAGCAAAGGAAAATCATCTGAATCTGATCTAACACATGATTTCTGTGGGCTTAGTGAATGTCACTGCCATCTTTGAAGATCTTGAAAATGGCAAAGGGCACCAGAAAGTATATACAAGACTAGAGAAATCAATCTTTCCAGAGTGTATCAAAACAACATGTTCAAATACCATCAATCACAATGCCAAGATATCAAGGGGATATTGAAATGATTTCAGAGGGTTGCAGAACTCCCAAGAAGAATGTGAGTACAAACTAACAATGCTTTCTTGACTTTCTTCTCTCCAGTAGTGGAAAATCATCTGGGTCCAATAAGTGATTTCTGTCAGCTTAGTGAATGTTACCACCATGTTTGGAAATCCTAAGAATGAGAGGTGGCATCTCTAAGACTAGAAATGTCAACTCTTTTAAAAAATGTCCAAAGAGTTTGTGTGAAATAGCATCACACACAGTGCTGGAAGTTTCAAGAAATGTTTCAATGAATCCAAATGGTCAGAAAAAGCTTGCAACTCTTTCCTGAGATGCTGCTCTTTCAAAATAGTATAGAAAAATCATATGGATCCAACAGGTGATTTTTGTAGGCTCAGCAAATGTTATCACCATAGGTGAAAACCTTGAAAATGGTGGATATCACCTTTGATACAGGCATATAGATTACACAACACTAGAAAAATCAATCTTCCTAGAGAATGCTGAGATAATATGTTTGAATTGAGGACCTTCCAACATTGTCAACATATAAAGATAGAGGAAATTGCATGCATCATGATTCTAAACTTAGTGAATGTCATCTTCATGTTTGACAATTAGGACCTTCCTGTTGTTGCATCAGTGGAAAATACAAGCTAGCTCCAAAGGTCGTTTAATAGAGGAGATGGAACTTCTCCATCACAAATGCAAGAATCTTTTCAAGAAAAGTGTGTATCAACATCATTTGTAACATTCATTCATTTATTTTGTTTCTTGGGCTATGCAAAAATCTGGCTTACATCCACAAGAAGCATATTATCATTCAAGGCTAGTGAGGCAAATCTTTCCTGAGAAAGGCAAAGCAAGAACAGGAAGGTGATATTGCATCTGGAGTTTGTTGGTTGTTATTCCAATGGATCCTGATGACCTCCTGAAAAATGCAGAAAGATTTACAAAACAATAGTCTGCTTTATACATTGTGCACAGAGGCCTTGAAAGATATGAAGACCACATCATTGATATCATTTGATATTCATAGAAAGCTAGAAAAACCAAAATAACTTCAATCATTATTTAAACATCTTCTATTTCATCATCATCACCCTCATCCTCTAGCTCTGAATCTGAACTGTTGTTTGTGATACAAATATCAGAATAAGCTCCAATCAGCTTTGTCAAAGGAATTGCAAGGTCATCATCCTCTTCAGAGCTTAGCTCTGGAAGTTCTCGAGGCTTGGATGTCATTTTTGATCGCTGTGGAGGCTTCCTTGTGTTCTTTGTTTTCATACTGAGTTTCTCCAACTGTGCCCGTCTCTTTTTGCGCTCCATTTCATCTTTTTTGCTGGCCAATCCATCAAATCCATCAGATTCACAAAGTGCCCTTTGGAACACCTTCCGAGACTTGAGCAATCCTCGCCCTCCCAGGTTTTCATGTGTCCTCTTGGCTTCCTTGCCTAGTCTTTCGATTTTGTAGAACTTGGGGTTGGTTGTAAATGTGAGAAAGCCCTTCTCAATCTTCCAGACATGACCTTTGCTTTTCTTCGTCACCTTTTGGCTTGCAGGGAGACATTGCAGATGAGTGAATATGGTGGCCAATGCATCATTGAGATAGAACATGTCCTCCTCTGAAGGGCATTCCTCCAGCATTCTGTGATACTCTGTGATGTATCCACTGTCACTCCAGAAAAAGTACCAATCAGAGTCTTTTCTTGGAGGAGAGTGAAGGTCCGGATTAGGAAAGTAAAGGTGCATGCGGTCACCAAAAGATATGGAACGAGGACCTTGACAGCCTGGAGCAGATTCATCCACTTGTAGTCCTGCATTGCATGCTTTAAAGGTTGTATAGAGCAAGGTCTCATCGATGCTGGCAGCAGTCCAGCATCGCATGGCATCAGAGAGGGAAACAGCAGATGGTTCGACTCCTTTGAAGGCAGAGGATGCTATCATCATCCAAATTTGGCGGGTGAACTTGCAAAAGAGGTGAGCAACCATGGCAGTGGAATCCCTGAGTCGTTCTGGGAGGGTCCATTCCTTCAACATTAGGACAGGATTTGCTGCGATAGCCTTTTTCAGCTGATTCCAGGTGGGATTAGGTCCAATAGGGAATGTGGAAGTCTGATCAAACCCTTCCAGAAGACCTCGATTTCGAGCTGCAAGAGCCCTGTCTCTCTGAGCCTTGGAATCCAAACCCATAAGAGCCAAGACTCTGAAGTCATCAAACTCTTGTACACTGTCCAGACAAGGCACCAAGTCGAGTTCTAGATCATGCAAGAAAAACATCTTGGCTTTCTCCACAACACTGCGACATTCCAAGAGTGCCATGGATTCCCTGACATGAAAGTCATAAATGATGGGTGTGAAGATGATGCAGCGCAACATGTGATTGAGAATGCCAGTCATGATTCCAAGATTGGGTGGATTGCGAAGCTTGAGTTGTATTTGTGTCCTCTGAATTTCCTCCACCCTCCTGGATAGAAACTCAAACCAGACCTTGGAAGGCAGCCATAGCACTGGTTTGGACTTCATGTATCTCTTTGCCTGTGTCAAGTGAAAATCAGTCACTGACATAAACAAGCAAACAAGATCTTTCTTACATGGGGAATGATGTCTCGCAACAATACCTGTGCAGCCTGTCCACTGACCCTATACTCATCTCTTACTCCATAAGTCTTAGATTTGACCTTGCGGAATATTTTGACAAGGCTATAACACTCCTTTCCATAGCTTTCCTTCAGGGCATAGGCATCACTGTCCTTCAAAAATGCAGGGATATTGTTGGAGGGCCGGACAGCTTCATAGTACAGATTGTAAGTGTTTCTGAACGCAATGTGGGTCTGAAGAGCACGATCCTGAGGCATTTCAGCTTGCATGGCACCATAATTGTAGAGCATGCAATGGTGATGCATGGTACCCTTGTTGAATCCAGCAGCAGCATAGGATTCCTCTAGCATGTCGAGTCTCCAAAGGCCGACAACAGGCTCCCTGGATATTGGAGTGAAGGAAACTCCAACATCGACCACAAGCTCCCCATTGATTCGCTGAAGCATGTAATCCCAATCCAAAGAAGATAGGTTTTGTCTCAAAGCTTGTTCTGGAGAGAGATGGATCCCTTGACCATCCTTGGTAAACAGCTTGATTCCCTTTCCCTCGATGACGAAAAAGAAGGAGCCATACATGGCACGGTCATCCTGCTCCTGAATAAGCTCTTTCATTCTCTCCTGTACATCAAGAAACGCTTCATTGGTGAGGGGAAGACTCTTGAAACTTTGAAAGGAGCCCCTCTGTTTGTATGTGGCTTCCTCCAGAGACTGGGAGTAGTAAGGAGTACCACTTTCAGTGGAGGAATCACTGATCGCAGGCAGAAAAATCTCTTCCCAGAATGGATCCAACACTCCTTTTGGCATCATATTCATCCGACGTCCTGTATGAGGGCAGCGGTGGATCATGCGAGGAAAAAACATGTATACTCTGAGGAGATGTCCAGTGGAGGAGGAGAGCTGTCCGATGGGAGTGTGTGGGATTGCTACCAGAGGAAACTTCTTGCATATCCATTCTGTGCGACCTCCCAGAGCATGTTGGTCCTCTTCCGACTGTGGAATCAGAATTTCCACATAAACATGGTTGTGTTTGCGTATCCCTAACTTTCCATCGTAGATTGGAGTAAGGTATACACCAATGCTGTTGGCAAAGATGAGCTTCTTGGTTGTCCATATGATGCTATCGATATCAATGGAGATTTCGATATTATTTGCATCCATGTCAATCCCATCCTGTTCAAGATCCACTTGGAAATAGCGCTCATCATCACAAGTCACTGCAAGACATCCTTTGACAAACACATTGAAACCTGGAGCATATGGCCGATTGATATGGGGAGGAGAATTCGCATAGTTCAACATTTCAGTGGCACTCATGTCTTCCAGGTCATCTTCATCCTAGATAATTTTAGCAGGAAGGTCGGTTATCAAATATGGAACAGACTTACTTTGGACTGGAAGGAGGAATCTACCTTTCCTGTTATCATGATGTGGTCCATGATTCGAATGGGATTGGCCAAATAAAACATTTGGAATGAGTCTGCGAGGATGCGATAGCCATGGTCTTTCCACATGATCCATGCAGGAGCTTGAGTCATTCTTCCGAAGGGTTCTGTGAGGATGGAGTACACATCAGGTTGCTGGAGCGTCTCCAATGTGGGGCCATGGTCATATTCATCATATCGGTCATTGTGGGGTATGAATCTCTGTCCATGGTAGGCATCAAGAGGAACAGGTTTGGAAGTCCTTGTAAAACGCCCGAATGTACCCAATCGCCAGTCCTTGACCCTCTTGCGGGTGGCCCGAGCTGCATTGGACAGTTGACTCTGATTTCTCTCTTCCTCTGCATCAAGGACTGTTTCTTCTGTATCCAACACAGTCATGTTTTTTTTTCTCCTGGGACAGCTAGTCACTGAAGAAGTGGTGCGCAGATCTCGATGTGGACGTGCACCATGTAGTATCTTGTGACCTTTGATTATGTCGAACAGTGACTTTGGCTGTTCTGGTGCAGAGATTACAGCCTGCTGTTCCTGGTTCTCTGCTTCCTCCTCCTCCTCCTCCTCCTCCTCCTCCTCCTCCCATCTTAAACTTTTGCTTTGGACCATGGATGCTTGTGGAATTGCAGCCCTGCAATCCATACAAGCATTGCTTGCCATTGTTAGAGAGCGCAATAATCGGTCATCCCGAGCACGATTGCCACCACCATGCATCTGCTGTATGATATCTTCAGACAGTTCCATGTAATCCCAGTGGACAGGACGATGGATGGAAAAATGAAGATAATCCCGGAAGCTGGTTATGCATCGTTGCCTAACATGTCCCAACATGTTGAGTCTGAGAATGTGGCCACAGGGGATGGGTGGTTGACTTGTGGGAGATACAGAGGACAATAATTCCCATGTCCTTGTAACTCCATCTTCAATGCACATTTTGATAAGTGCACAGGCAATAGGTCCACAATCGTATCCATTTTGAGGCCAATCTCTATCAACCACACGAACGAGATCTGGTGGGCTGGCATTCCATACATGCAGGTCAGCGATGATTTTCCAGCGTTTTGGTCCATTCCATGCTGTCCACAATGGGTTGTATCCAGGATGGCCACCAAGTCTGCGTCCTAGTACATATGCTGTGTTGTTTGGATAGTCATAGACAACAGCAAAGAAGTGGGCTGCCTGTGGGTCATGGACAAGAAAGGTGACAGGAATGATAGGGCATGAGCCATCCAAAGGAATATAGTGTGAGCGCCGATATGTGTCCACCACGTCTTCTGGGATCTCTAGATTGTGGCTGTCACGGAACACTGTAACAAGGTGACAAGCAGCATTTCCATGCAGGTCATGCCAGATGGAAGAGAGATAAAAGTCTGCGACAGTGCTATCAATCCAACTTTTGTCACCAAGGGTAGGCAAGTCCATGTAGGCAGAATGCCATAGAATTGCAGCAGACAAAACCATGGCTGTGAAAAATGTGGTGTGATGAGGTGCTTTTACTTTACATGCATCATTTCCTTACCTGCTATATTTTGCCTGTTCATTCCTTCTGGAATGGGAGATGTGCCTGCATGATCTACCTGGGACTGCATATCCCATGGGAATATTTGCACATCCTCCTTTGATTGTGTTTCCTGAATGTATGATAATGCATTGTTGTTGTCCAAAGAATCTTTAGTGAAAACCACTTTCTCCATCTGTTCTATATCTGAAAATTATATCTTCAAGCATCAGTGCAAAAGAGCACACATACCTTTGATTGGAGGTAGAAATGATGCATCTGTCAAGAAGGCAACTATGTAAAAGAGGCTTGATATCAAAGATATATTTATGTACCATTCCCATTGCTTCCAGAAATATCTTGTATGAGATGGTCACCTTTGTCTCCAACACTCTGTGTCTGCTTGAATAGCCCCTCTTCTTGTCTCTCTTCTAGAAGAAATAAATTAAATTACTATCATTGAGATGCACAACCTCTATCCACTGTCCTTACCAATAATAGTCTCTTTGAATGTATCCATATTATTTGCTTTTATATGTTCATCTATTTTCTGTGCAACCTTTTTCTTTCTTCGTTTGGGAGGCCTTCCCCTTCCTTTTTTTGAAGCGGCTTGCTTTTTGGAGGCATCATTCTGAATTTCTCTGACTTCCTCCTGAGTTGAAGCTTTGAAATAAATAAAATAAACAAATGCAATGAGAACAGTTTGCTTGGCATTCATCTCACCTTGTATTATTTCATCTATGGAGACACAGTCATTGTTTGATGTGGGATCAGTGCTTGCTTTTAACGTGGTCTTTCTCTTTCGTTTAGGTGGCCTTCCTCGTAGCCTTTTTACAATGTGGGGCTTCATGGAGTCATCTATACCAAATGTAATGGGATGCTACAGCACAGTTTTGGCAAGCACACGATCTACCTTTTTCTTCTTCAGCTGGGCGTTTTCGTTTTGCTATCATCTTTGTTGGTACTGTGGACATACAGCAACAAGTCACTCATTATTCACAATTCACAATTTGAAAGGTTATTTTCTAATTACCATTACCCACATCTTCATTCCCATCGAAAATGTCATTGGTCTGTTCCAGATGATGATATTCATCATTGCCATCATCATTGGCTTCTGGCTCCGGCGAGGAGAAGGCATCCAATGCATTAGTGAAAGCTTCCTCCACAGATGCAGGGCTGGACAAATATCTATGATTTCTTTCAGAGTTAGGTGAAGAAAGACAATCCAAGGCTTCATCAAAGTCTTGTGACAGGGAAGCAGGACTTGATGGAGGTTCATCTGGGATGTCTGAATTGTCCTGTAAACTTGGACGATTTATCCAATAGTCGAATGAATCTGTGCTTGCAGAAGCACTCAGGTGTTCTATCCAATAGTCGAACTCGGATTGTAATGAAGTTGTGGCTTCTTCCAAGAAATGAGTGGAAGCATGATGCGAGTCATCAGAGGAAATTTCCTTGTGTGACAGTGATGCATGTGTTTCTCTTTCCATATTTACTTTGGGGAGTTGGAGTAAAATGGTATCTGTGATGGAAATAGAAGGGTGTGAAGGAGATGTTTCACAACACCATCAATAAATGATGCACATGTTATATTCGCAATCTTATCAGGAACCATTCACAAGGTTTGTCCTTACGATTATGTAAAATTGATGCCTGTGCACAGCTATAATGATCTAGCCTAAAAAGAGGAATGTATGGAATGGTATAAATATAATATACATGCACACCATTTTCGGAGCAGCTTTCACATTAATTGATTCCAATGAATAGTGATCATCTTCCATCACCAACATTGCAACAATTCAACCGATTTCTGACAAGTGAGAAGTATAAAGGTGCATATCAGGGGCCCATTTACATTGGACAGGACCAAACAGGATTAACCAACCTTCTTTACAGTCATCAACAATAACACAAAACGTAGCTATCAATTTTTATTTTTATTTCCATGGTGCACCACATTGACTGACTAGACACCATTTTCAGAGTCACACACGTTCTACCGAGGAGATCTGTAAGAAACATATGGCTTACCTTAGTGCGATTCTTTAACATCTCTTATACTCTTAATGTTGCTCTTAGTGTGAGCATCAAGGCATTCAACAATGAGATATGGCAAGCCAAAATCAAAGACATCAGAGTGGAGATGCTCAGCACTGATGTGAGCCTCCAATCACTAACATAACTCAAAGATAGTGAATCGGTTGTCGAAAAGGAGCACAAACCAAAGACAGCATGGATCATGATACAATGGTTTCATCGTAAGGAAGATCTGAAGGGTCAGACGTGAGTACCCTTTTGTCAAAGGTGGCTACTATAGTTGATGAGAGTGACAATATTTAGCTTTTATCCTTATATTGCAGTAAATGAATTGGTTTTAAGCACTGAATCGCATATCATAGAAGCTGCATGCATTGAATGTAAGACTATTTCATTCCATTCACTAATGATATGCATTAATATCACGTGTATTATCTTTAAAGCACCGGAAGCCATTCATGATTTCAATGACATGTCGTTATTCTGCAATGGAATAGATCCTGGTAGTTTATACTGGCGATGGACCATGACACCCATTCCCAAGACTCGACATGGAAAGGGAAGACGAAAACGGCCCATTCAGTATAGCATCATGGTAAATCCTTTAATAGAGCATGTGAAAGGTGGTTTATTTACCTTCCACTCTCAATAAGCATCCAGGCATGCACTGCTGTCCAAAATGCATGCATCCATATAACCTGGACAATGACATACAGCGATATTGTCACCTATGCAAGACATGGCATCATGTCGAGTGTCTAGTGGCACTTCCTTCTAAACCAAACAGCATACCATTTTTGGTTTCAAAGTGCACTGATCTTGTTGGGACATGGCCCTTCAAAGAATATTTCGTCCACATGCTGCAAACGCCTGTGCAACGAGGAAAGCATCATGGAATAGTAGGAAATGGTGCTATATCACATGCAGCATGGTGTCTGTTTGAAGACCTAAAAAAGTCTTCACGATTAATGACAGAAAAAGACTGGCAAATGGTGCATGTTGATCCTAAGGTGCTCAAAGAGCAGGAGGTCAGTGAAATGTTGGGCAAGCATCCTGTGCAGTACTATTATGTATGCCCTACATGCAAGGCACAAGGGCGACAGGGATACTTGTAGGTAATCATGCAAACTATTTCTTGATCAAATTCCAAAATGCTATTCGTTGCTTTCAAACTTGTTCTGACTACTATGTGTGTTCAACACTGCAGAATTCCATTGCTTGTATTTACTGCGATTTTGTGTCATGCCTCATGACTGAATTCATCTTCATAGTACTATGAAAATGATGATGCAACATCATCATCTCACTTCAGATGAAAACACGTCAACGACTCACTTCCATTTTGATACTACATAGCTGTGGCTGCTGTAAAGAAACACTGTCGTGTGTTTTCCAACCATTGAATCCATCCTATCATGGGCATTTTCTTGTGTGCCTTTTTATGCCATACATGGTCCAAATGATTACTTACTCCCACTTGGGCTTATATGTGTGCACCATGATCTGAGTTACTCGATATATCACCATCACTACTGCTTTTATGTAAATGATACACCCCGCTGACATATGATGTTTGCTGTCATCTCCACATGGAAATGATGAAAACAAATTTTTTGCTTATATAAGCAACCTCTAACTGCTTATAAGCATTGCCTTGGTTTGATCCCCCAACGCTACCTAATTGACACACACACATCATATTCAACACATTCAGGTATGCTTCTACATGGTCATAATCATGTTGACAATGTGACAAATGATAACAGTATGACCACACAAGCAATCCCACGATACAAACAGTTTCCCAGTGGATCGTTGTTTCCACTGACAGAATCCGATGAGGACATTGAAGAGTATCACCAAACGAGATACACCGTCATATCAAAGGACGGGAACCATCACATCAAATGCACGGATGTCCAGGGCAAGAAGGCAACAACCGAAATTCCTGTTCCGAACAACTATGTGCAACTCATTCGACGTTTCCTTTGGCGGGGACAAACATTTCTGAGGTTGTATGAATCAGGAAGAGAGCATGGCATGACTGAAGAAAGTCTGGAAATGGTTGGCCTCAACCTGCAACACTTCATTAATACCTTCGGATGGTGCAGGCCTGCTTTCCGAGACGCGGAGCAACAAAGGGAGGAAGTACGTATTCCGGTTTTTGACTGGTACATGGCAGAAGAATACTATGTTGGTCGCCATGACCCTGCTTGTGTGGTCATGTGGCAGATGGAGCACAGTAATATCAACCTGTGTGCGATTGATGTAATGCAACTAGGTGAGTGGTTATTTCACTCATCCTTAAAGGACCAAGACTTTTTCATCAGTGCCTAGATTGGCGAGAAGTCAAGAAAAGGTTTGGACATACCTGGGAAGGAGAATCATCACGTTGGAGCATGAGACCAGTCACCTCCGAAAGGTTGGTGGAGGCATGGAAAAGCTATCTTGACGGATGGTATGACCATCCGTATCAAATTGCAGATGAAACTGGAGAGGGGGAAGATGGATGGTATTACTGTGGAGGTACAGTCTGCTATGCTGTCATAAAGTGGTGCCACTCACTGAAACGAATCTGAAAGACGTTCTTGCCGAGTTAGACGAAGCTGTGGAATATTCAAGCGACGAAGATGACGATGACAAAGGGAAAGGGAAAGGGAAAGGGAAGGCAGACAGCACGGACGACTCAGATGACTCAGACGACTCGGATGCTGAAGGGGAGACAGTAGATGATTAGATGATCAGAAATGTCCCATGTGTCTTCCCTCCATCAAAGTGTAGTTTGTATGCATAAGTAAAGCATTCTGGAACTTGACCATCTTGGATACACAGTTCTGTTAGCATGGCATTTAAGGAAGTACTTGACCCAAGGAGATTCTGTAGCAGTAGGAAATGAGTGTGAATGATACTAACACACTCCAAACATGATGCAGGTTTGGGCTTATATTGAATTTTGAAAACACTATGAAAACCCCACTGACATGCCAACCACAGACTATGCAGACTACAAACACCTTACAAAACACTTTACAAACATGTTACACCTGCTGCCAATGGTGGGAGTGGTTGTGTTGGCTCGATCACCTGTCCCGGAGGGTGCTTGTCCTTCCAGGGATAACCAACATTTGCTACTCTTTGTCCCATGTTTGTTCTTCTTTCCCTGGTCGCTTCTTGATTTGAATTAGATGGCTAGTGCTGATTCTTGACTCGACGTGAACATTGAGTTGGGTGGTCATAGTTGTGTGATGTTCGAGTTACTGTCCTCGAATGGTCGAGCCCAACATTGGCAATCATGCTGTCAGACCCAGAGAGGATTCACACCCAGATATATTTCAACCTCGCCACCATGCTCGATACATCACTATCATTCACAGCTGCTTTTATGTAAATGACGATCACCTCCCCTAACATATTTGGGTTGCTTTCATCTCTGGACGGAAATCCTGCTTACATAAACATTGTTTAGATCATCTATATAAGTGTGACGGTTTGATCACCCGGCATTACACTTCTTGACACAAACACATCACCATCAACGAATCCAGGTATATTTCTACATGATGGCCATGATATATTGACACCTTCCCAAACAACAATAGTATGTCCACACCAGCGAATGCACGATACAAACAACTTCCAAGTGGATCACTCTTTCCGATGGAAGAGAACCATGACGATATCTTGGACTACAATGATACAAGGTACAGGGTCATGGCACAGGGTGGGAAGAGTTACATCGACTGCACGCATATCAGTGGCAAGAATGTTACAACGAAGATCCCTGTGCCTAGCCACTATGTTCGACTCATTCGACGTTTTCTTTGGCGAGGGGAAACCCTGATGAAGCTCTACGATTCGGGACTTCAGTATCACATGTCCAAAGAGAGCCAGGAGATGGTCGTCCTCAACCTACAGCACTTCATCAACACTCTTGCATGGTGCAAGCCGGCGTTTAGAGATGCTGAACAACAAATGGATCAAGTGCGTGTTCCGCTATTCGACTGGTACATGGCAGAGGACTACTACATTGGTCGTCATGATCCTGCACTTGTCATCATGTGGCAAATGGAGCACGATGAAGTCAACCTTTGCACAGTTGATGTGATGGCATTGGGTGAGTGACGGTTTCACTGACCCTTGAGAAATCGTGGCTGACTTGATGACGCCTAGATTGGGGGAACGCAAAGAAAAGGTTCGGGAATGCATGGGAAGGTGAATCGTCGCGTTGGACGATCGCAGCAGTCGGCATTGAAAGGCTGGTGGATGCATGGACAAAATATTTGGATGGATGGTATGACCATCCATACCAAATTGCGGATGAAGTGGGTGAGGGAGAAGATGGATGGTATTACTGTGGAGGTCCTGTCTTCTACATCGTCAAAGGTGTTATCACTGACTGAATTGATTTTTCAGACGTTCTCGCCGAGTTAAGTGACAATAGTGATGATACAAGCGATGAGTTTGAGATGGATGGAGATGGGAAGCCCGAAGAGGGAAAGGTCAAAGCAAAGGAGCGAGGGGAAGAGGTGGAGGTGGGACATGGAACGGACGACGGAGAAGCAGATGCAGAGGGGGAAACTGAAGAAGAATGATGATGTTCTGCATGTCATATGCCAATGTTAAATGTGTCACTCTCACAAGAATAGTTGGGTTGCGAAGGAATTCCAATAAGTACAATGGTTAATGCTTAAATATTACATATGAATCCAGTAGGGAGGGTGTGATGGGGAGTGTTATGTAGGTGCTGCAAGCTATGAACACGGTGCAAACATGATGTTGACATGACAAACATGCTGCAGATACGCCACGGAACACTTACGAGGCCACTGACAATGCACCATCAGCATGACGAATGTGTCACAAACACAGCACGAACACTATACGAACACTATACGAACATGGTCAGAAATACTGCATCTTCCTGGAACACTAAGTACACAGTATAAATATGAACACGACACGGCAACACACTGGGAGCCCACTGGAAACGCACTGCGAACACCTGACGAACACCTGACGAACACATTACGAACACATTACGAACACCTGACGAACACATTACGAACACCATGCGGTCAAACTGCGATAAGGTTACGAACACAAAACACGTGGCATACTGATATAGTATATTGAACCAAAATTATGAACACGTTTCACATGAACCAAGCATCCACTGATTTTTCCGCATTCTACACGACATCATGCCGTTGTTAACCAGGAAGCTGACATAACACAATCTCCAAAGTTGTCTGTGCTATGGACCATTCAAATATTGGGTTTCATCGACATGCCAGATTAATATCCCACTTCTCATTCAGCCGCCATCGTCTACCACACTCATAGACGCATTGTAGATATTCTACTACTCAGGTATTGCCTTTTTGTCATAAGCCCCCGACATGCTAAAATGCGCTAGCCATACCGATATGTCGAATGCACGTAAGGGAATGAAAGGCTTCGAGTGTTGCCTGCACACCTGTGTGCCAAACGGGTGTGTAAATGTGAAGACAGACACCCCTCTTTGGCGTCGAGAGGGGGGGTCTTGCTCACGTCATACAAAAGGGACTGGGATCCATTCAAACTGTTCCCCTGTGTGCCCCGGACATGCCTTTCTCTCTGGCGAACGCAGTGGCCGGGCCACACGATCTCCAACCGAAGATGAACTGCGGTTGTATATCCCACATATCTTGCAAGAGGGAATCATGAGTTTGCAAGGCGTTGCACATGATCTCGAGATCGCTGTCGATGACGTGGAGGTCCTGTACAAGCATGAGAACCTACTACAGGTGGACGTGGAGATGGGATCGAACGATGTGCATGCCATAGAGGATCTCATGGATGTGGTCCCCAGCATTCGCACGGAATGCGGGGACAACAACAGATACAATGAACATGAACATACCCATGTCCTATCAGCACAGGTGGTTGCTCACCACTCATACACACGGGAGCCCTCCGTGGTATCTACGACGTCTGCGACTACGACATACTCCCAGCTTCCCCAATCGCTTTCGACAGGCCAGGCGAACGATCTGAAAGAGGATCGTATGTTCCGGATCCTCTACGTTGCAGATCCATCGAGGCGATGTGACACCCTAGTTGAGGCGCAACACGATCTGGGATATACAACTCGATCGATTGCTCGCGATCTCTTTGACATGTTGAAGAAACGACTTCCAAGGCATATTTTCGCAAGGCGAGGAGCGGCGGACAACGATGCCAACTCCAATGGATCCAGAATGATGCGGGTACATATATCGGAATGGGTAAGTGATGCCCAACATTGCTATAGATCACTGGCTGAGCGCAGTACATTACTCAGCTATGGGTAATGGTTCGGCTCTCACAAGTCACAACCCCCTTTGGACTCCATCTGTTTGACCTTTCTTTCTTGGGCTGGGAGGCCTTCAAATCTGACATGCTCCACACGGAAACCGCCAGGAATTTAAGACAATATCACTGTATTCTTGGAGGCATCGACTATACGATTGACTATAGGTATGTTCGCAATCTATTATATTCTGTTCATTCAACCAATCATTAATTGACGTACACGTCCCGCTCTAGAGACCCACGTATCTATCAATGGAGGAATACCCATGAGCTGAATGCATACCACGATAACGCTCGCCTTTTGCAAACCGAGGGTCCGACTATCATATGGCCACCACCGAAGCAGCTGGAGCGTGTGGGCTGGAAGGAGCCTGATGCCCTATTTCTTGGTATTTTTTCGAAGCAAAACCGGCGGATGCATCCGCGCACACACGCCCTCAATCTGGAAACACTCACGTGCATTCCTGGTGGAATGGTACTCAAGCGATCCAACAGCGACTGCAGTACGCATGTCATTCTTCCGGAAGATACTTGCAGACTCACGGTGGACGATTTGAAACGCCATTCCCCTCATGGCGAACTGTGGCTCGCACAAGAGTACGTTCCAACGTTACGGATGATTGGAGAATGGCGGGTTTTCATCGTGAACGGAACAATTATCCAAACCGTACACACATACCGGAATGCAAACAGTCAAGGACGCTGGATTGCGAAGCAAGCAACATCTTTCTGGACGTTGGAGGAAATCAGGTAATGACATACATCTGTGCTCCATTGTCTGATGACCTGCTCACCCACCAAAAAAAGACAAAGGGTCCAGGACGCCATACAGCCACCTGAGCCTTGGGAATTCGCCGAGGCCAATCGTGGCACGATGCAAGACAGGGAACGAGCTAAGCAAGAATTCCAAAGCTTCGCACTGGAGACATGGAAGGAGTTGGTCCAGCACGATAAACGGCAGTCCGGTAATGCGATCCCATGCACCGCCTTGTTTTGCAGGATCGATATCGGTGTGATGGTGGAGGGCGGAAACACATCATACTTTGTGAATGAGGTAGAACGCAGTTTAACCACAAGTCTATGGATAGACGGCATGCCAGAGGGCCTCCATGGCATACTTGCAGACACATTTGCGTTCAAACTTCACGATTTGTTATGTGGACTTCACGACCCGACACATTTGTAAACGTAGCGTACATTTCATACATATGCAAAAGACGTTGTAAAACGTTAACTTACTAAAACGAAGAGTATCGCACCAACTGAATGAAATAAATGGCCCAAGGAGATGAGGCTATGCATGTTCTGAGTACCTCCCCAACCTCCTCAATGTCTCGACGACGTCCAGGCCTTGTGTAGTGGGTTGGATGGGAACTGCATTCGGAGTTCCTCCCCGTGACGTGGCCTTGGACGTAGCCTTAGATGGACCCCTGGATTTATCCCCAGAGTGCTGGCGATTCAAAGGTGCAGTAGAGACATGACGTGAGACAGAGGCAGAACCACGATTTGTCTGAACCCTTTCCATTGTGTGGGAAGGAGTATTGGCGCGAAGGCTTCGTTTGTTTCCGGGATGGCTGGAGGAGGCTTGATCATCAGCATTGGATGGTGTGGGCATGCCTATGGAGATGTCAGAACTAACTCCTTGCATACACGAACGCCTCATTGAACACACTCTGTGGTTCCGCACGTGATTCATCTACATCCATAGAATCATGAGGTACATCTCCTCCATCGTCTGCTTTGAAGTTCTGAATGAAGACATTCATTCATTCATTCAAAGGGTACACCACGTACCTGCAGAAGCGACGCTTCTGGCTTCTTCAGAGCCATCCTTTGGACTGGGGGCTTGCTCTGTGAAAGATTAGTTCGTTATATTTCAACATATACTGTGTGTCATGCACACCAGCACCAGCACCAGCACCAGCCTTGCGATCTATGCATCGAGGCGCGTTCACTACAAAACGTTTCTCAGATTTGTGCATATACCCAAAATACATCGCATGATTACCAGCACTCTTGGGTTGGTTGGTTCTGTGTGTGTCACCTGTGAAGCTTTGGTCAGACATGGGTGTGTTGTATACATATGGTGTGCAAATACCTGCAACACTGGATCTAGTTGGTCTTGTCGTTTGTTCTCCTTTACGATTGTGTGTGGCACCTAGTCGATATACATATAAGCGTGATTTGAACTGAACAGGCATTGTGTTTGTACCTGCGTCCGTTACAGTGCCTTTTCCCCATTCTTGGACTTTCAGAAAGAGCATGATAATGAAACCATGAAAGCAGAAGACATACTGGCTGGAGCGATCTGGTTGGCCTTGCCCTGTCCACTGTGAATTGGAGTACTGGCGCCTTCTGAAAGACACCGATTAGAGTGGAATTGGATGTGTTTGCAATACAGCGCGTTATTACTCATACCCTGGAGATCAGCGGATCCACCCTGTTTCTCCGCATGCGTCTTCCCTGTATCCCTTGCACGTGGGATGGCTGGTCGATAAGCACATTGTTGTCAGTGAAATGAATCAAGGGACGCATATACTTACGATTGTTCTTTGCAGCGCGTCCCTCTCCTTCTTGGATGTTTAGATAGTATTGGCAAACAAAAGTTACAACAAATGAGAAAAGTACGTACTTTTGCGAGACTCCTCATCGCCCCTCTTTTCTTGATTGGTACCTTGATTCAACGTGCCAGCGACCCCTGAGAAATACAGATCACATCAGATCAGCATTTATCGTGCTGCTCATATGGTAGACAGTTACTAGTGTCGTTATGGTTGATGGGTGCAGCCGATGGTTCTGTTTGTTTTCCCCCCTTAGCCTTCACGCTCCCAGTACCTGCAACGTGAAAATATGAGCATGATTGTAAACAACCGAATCATGCCCATTCATGCCTTTAGTGCGACCTTCCCACTGGAAGAACGTGGAGGTTGCAGCATTCGCAATGGCTTTCCAATCCTTCTGTAGTACAGCCTTTGCCTCATATTTGAACTTTGCGCCAGACCAAATCGGGTCGTCCTCGTCCTGACGCTTGTAGAAAGCTTCCCAGTCTTTATTGATTTGCACGTAGTGTTAACAAAGTGATTGATCTGACAGAGATGTACATACCAAGTGCCTCCATGTCCTGACACTCCAATATCGTGTCAGCGTTTTCCATTCTCCAACGGCCGACCACATCATACTCATGCCGACCTACAAAGTACTCAACGATCAAGTACTGGTTGAATAGTCGGGAGCGATAATCTAGCTCTCCTTTGCGTTGGCGCGCTGTAGTGAGGAGCCCCTCGATCATGCCGTCCATGTACATGATGTATTTCTTGATCATCGTACGCAACTGGTCCGGGATCTTTGGCTTTCGTGCTGCAAGTTCCATGAACACGTGTTGTCTCCATATAAAACGCCGGAGGTGTTCGAAATAGACATTGGGGAGTTGGATGATCTTCGGATGTGTTGGTTGCTTGAGTTCGACGTTCATTACACTGACGTGGAAGAAGTCTGAGTCCTGGATCTTCTTCGGGTAATAGCGAATCAGGCAGAGCCTGCGGAGGAGCTCTTCGTCTGGGACGTATGCTGGAAAGAAGCGATCAGCCATGTCAATGTGTCGAGCATGGATATGACACAAAGGCCGCAATATATATATGAATTCATATGGCAGTCACGTGACTGGAGTGTGTGGCGTTAGCCACGCTTGCGTTACAACAGACCCGATTTGGGAAATGCCCTATACCACACAATGAATCCATTTAAGGAAACAACGTGATTGTTGCAGACGGACGTCGATCATGATCGGACGGCAATGAGATTAGACACTTGAACTCACGGCGTGAGCAAGGCATGACGAGCACATTGTAAGGCCTGTAATAGAGACGTCACGAACGGATTGATTACTAGCATGCCAGCAGCGAACATGCTGCGAACGCATTCTGACCATGATATGGAAACCACGCAACCATTGTGGACATTGCATGGACATCGTGAGAACACATTACGAATGGGTTAATAGTCTTACTGTTAGGGTAGACTACAAACATATTATAAACATACCATTGACAGACTACGAACATAGTACAAACACACTACAAACATGCTACAAACATGCTACAAACATAGAACCAAGTATCAACATACTACAAACATATTATAAACATACCATTGACAGACTACGAACATACTACGAACATGCTACGAACATGCTACGAACATAGAACCGAGTATCAACATACTACAAACATATTATAAACATACCATTGACAGACTACGAACGTAGTACGAACACACTACGAACATACTACGAACATGCTACGAACATAGAACCAAGTATCAACATACTACAAACATATTATAAACATACCATTGACAGACTACGAACATACTACGAACATGCTACGAACATACTACGAACATACTACGAACATGCTACGAACATAGAACCAAGTATCAACATACTACAAACATATTATAAACATACCATTGACAGACTACGAACGTAGTACGAACACACTACGAACATACTACGAACATACTACGAACATGCTACGAACATAGAACCAAGTACAAACATACTACAAACATATTATAAACATAGTATGAACATAGAACCAAGTATGAACATAACGCAGACATACCACGGACATACTACGAACATAGAGAACATAGCATGGACATAGAACCAAGTATGAACATGCTATGAATACATTATGAACATACCACGAACATACTACGAACTCACTACGAACACATTACGAACACATTAACACCCCAACATCTCACATCACCAACATATTGCGAACACTTTATGGATACACTACAAAAATTATGAACAGCTTACAGAAATACAACAGCTTATCATCACCCTACAGTACACCAAGATCACAGTACAAGTACATGGATTAAACGTTGGTAGTTAAGGTAGGCCTAGCACATCGGATGTAGACATTGGACACTTCGTACAGGTTATAGGGAATCCACAGCTTATATATATATCAGTCACATACAATGGGTCTGCATGTCGATGACGTGTCTGCCAGTGTAGACTTGGCAATTACGTAATGACTGCTGGGGCAAACCTATTTAGGACGTGACTGCATCACACACGGATGCCATCATTTTTCCCTACTAAACGTCACACTGCCAAATCAACTGTGACCATGCCACCACATCAGCAACTCAAGGCGGTTACTCTGAATGGGGAAGACCACGCATACGAAATCACCATCAATGACATGCCCCTTGATCCAGAGGTGGTGATTGGCTACGCGGGTGATGTCTACGTCCACATCTCATCAAATCTATCACAACATTCTATTCATATCCACGACGGCACAGTCTGGTTTCCATGGGATGTGGAAGGAAGGAACAAACCATTGGAACTCGCGGATACTATTGTTTATCCTCAACCATCGGAACACCGTGGTCTAGTGTATGTCTCCAGGATGCCGAGTGTCAATACAAGTGGAGAGGACGCACTGGACGACATTCCAAGCATTGCGGAGATTGTGGCAAGGGATTGCTCTTACCCTCCGCTAATGGAAAATGAGGGATCACGAAAGCGAGTAGTGGAAGGAGGTAATAGTCCTGTTTCTGGAAAGCGCACCTGTCGGAGCACAGTGAAGGCCGACCAGGGCGCATGTGGTTCATTGAGGAATGTATCGCGCAAGCGAAAGGAGCCTGGTGAGGCAAAGAAATCCACTAAGGGGAAGGGGAAGAAAAAGGCACACAATGGAAATGAAGCCATTGATGAACCAGCGGAGTCCGCGTCACCGTGGTTGTCCAAGACACAAACTCCGGAGGTGGTGACTATGGATATAGACCTCAGCAACCTCATGCCAGCCCTGCCATTAGTGGACGTCGATTGCGCCATGAAGGAGACAAATGAAAAAGATGAGATGGTTGTCAAGTCGGACGCTGCACAGGGTGCTGCACCCGATGCTGGCGAGGACAACGAGTTAGAGACACGTGAGTGCAGCGCACACATTGACCGCATGCCCACCGACCAACACCAATCAAACGTAGGATACCACCGTCTCATGAACTGGACAGGCCCTTCAAATCAGAAATTGCGACGAAGGCTGTCGTGGCCAGCACACGACGTGAGTACATACATGCCATGGACCGGGAAAAAGGTGGGTTTCAGCATTTCTGCTATCTTGTAAAATCCAAATCGGTTCGTGCATCAATCAGGATATAAACGCCGTAAAGTTCATGGCAAAAGCTGGCAATGCCACCGAAGTTCAAACCACCGTGCCAATGCTCACCTTGATAGATTACGACCGGGATTCCATCGACGAGGTGATGAGGACGATACGGCACAGTCTTGCCCACGGCAGTGCTGTCATGGTTTTGGGCTGGGAGCCATCAGAGCCGGTAGAATTCAACTTGGCTGATATTGCTGCATACAGGCCACCTGCAGATCAAGAGGTGACATGGCAAGGCAGGAGCTGTCCCAATACGTTTTTGCGACTATGTAAACTAAATAGACTGTCAGATGCAGCACAGCGGCAGACACAGTTCAAGCGTAAGCCACAGAACAGGATGTACACAGACTACCTCGTCCGTGGCGTTCTTTCGGACTTTGTTCAATCGGCGACAGATGGCAAGGCTTGCTACAACTGTCTTGATATGCCGGTATTCGTACCAGAAATGCCACCCTTCGTCAGGTAAGCACGATCTGGCCAGATTTACATTGTGTCACATTGACTGTGTTGATGAACATGTCTTAGACGATTGGCGGACGATATGGCGGCCCTGAGCTCGACCTCGTCTGAGTGCTACGTGTCACCACAGGGTTCATCATCGACAGGAGAGCGCACCACTTTGCTTGGCCCTCAACTGGCACACGTCGATACCTGGCGCTCGGCTGGGTGGGACGTCATGACGCACGGCGGATTCCTCACATTCCCACACCACGATGCTGGTGGACTAATCACATTCTCTTACATACGTGCAGGTTCCAAATTTTGGGGCTACCTCCACATCGACGACATGGATAGCGAGGACCAGAAAGTTGTTATCAAGGCCTGGGACGAGTACTATAGTGCACCTATGGCGGCGGACACGTATGATAAGAACATCAAGCTTGGGACAGTGCTCCTCGAGCGGGGCGCAGTTCTGTAAGTGTCTCAATCATTGTATACGTCGTTCAAGCATAGTTATAACCCCTCTGGACGTAGCATTCAGCCTCCGGGTATAGACCACATGGTGTTCACTCCTGAGCCAACCATAATGTCTGGCGGACATCTCCTTAGCTACGACACAATGCATATAACAGAGTTTACTCTGATGTTCGACCTTGGCAGGGATCGAAAGGGGAAAGCACGGCCAGCAGCAACAAACGCTGCTCACCCAGGCTTGTTACGCAGGGTGTATAGAATGGCCATGGCATTGCCGCAGTACGCCCGAAATCGTGGTCAGTTAATAATATGCATGATGTGTACCAGTTCTTGCTGATGTGTTGTTCAGAATTTTACAAACGATGCGTCATTGGAATGCGATCGCTCCTCTCCCTTCACACGTCAGACATGGAGGAACAGGATGGAGATCTACTGTGCCTTCTTCCGAAGGATTCTCTCACTCAGGAGCTTGAAAGCGAGCGTGTTCGGGCATGCAACATTCTGGACGTCATTATGAAGGTCTGGGGAGTTGTGGATGCATACTTGGAGATGCGCAGGGGCTATTGGAGGGATCCGGGACCATCGGTGAGGTTGGACAATATCGATTTTTCAAGTATTGCGTAGTATATACAATACGCTCCCCAGCATAAAATATAAATCTGTTATAACCCTTCTTGTGAGCAGCACGAGGGACATCCCATTTTCAATAGCTGGTGTGACTAGAATATGTACATTTTGAATCAAAATGCATATCACACACTTCTTCATTCTGCAATCCATAAAAGAAAACGAACTAGGACACCGTCACTCCTTTGGGAGTAGGTCCTTGAGTGTCAAAAATCCCCGTTGTGTCTCAACACCAATGGGTATGTCATTTCGTCGAATAGTACGGAAGAACTGCGCGACTTCCGACACGTATGCCACATAGTCCGTCTGTAAAAAGAATGGCATAGTCACCCCACACCTGACACAGTGAAGGGATGCTTACTGATATCAGGGCTTGTCTCATGTTGTCCATATGATCCAAGTTTTGTGATAGCTGTGATATAATCCTCATTCCTTCGACCAGCTGATGCAGTAAACATCATGATCATCATTTTGCATATGACATTGACCACATAACGACGCACATCAGCATGCAGGATGCCTTCCCTTGTCTTGCATAGACCTATTATGTCATGAAGCCACTTCAGGAGAGTCACCGCCGCCGCCGCCGGACCCTGCTCTAAGTCTGTCAATTGTTGAAGGGAGGATGGGTTGGTTTCTGTGCAATCAGAAGAAGAGGCTTTGTTTCTCGATGTGTTGGAATTTTCTCCTGATGCAATAACAAGCGTCACAGACTCAAAATGGTACGGGGAAGCAGGGTCCATGTTCAGCACAGTTTCGAAATGCAGGTCGGGATTTCTGGAGTCGCCGCATCCTTTCCCCGATTTCTTCGTGTTTCCCCTTCGTATCTTTGACCTCCCTTCTTCCATCAGATTACTCTGTGCTTTTTTCTTCTTCGAAGAGGGGCGGGGCTCTGCATCGTTAGTTGCAATTTGACTGGAATGATCTATACTCGCAAGCGCTTAACTAGCATGATCATACTACCCAGAGAATACGACGAACCACCTCTTTTCAGCGACATCATGGTACTCCCAGAGAGACTTCCAACACAGTTAGAGAAGCTTTCCCATCGACTCAGGATATGAATGAGACAATAAACGCGCACTCACAAAGCCTCTGGAGGATGATCCATTTTCACTGAAGAGTACATGTTAAGCATGACGCGGCAACACACTTTTGTGTATATTGTACGTACCCTCCTGAAACCCTATGGTTTCACAAGACGGTAAAATAGCATCAATGTCCGATTCACCATGTCGGTCAGCATTGATGAGCGATTCAGGGGGTGATGTTTGCATTGAGGATGAAGCTGGACAGGGAGACCCTGGAATTGTGGGTGAAGATGCATGCATATTTGTGTCAAGCCTTCGATGCAGGGTGTTTTCCAGACTTTCAGGGTTGGAATGGGGAAATACACGATAATCCTTGAACGGTATCTTTGGAGATTCGCCCTTCTTGCAGTTTTCGGTTGTGATGTCCTCTGGGTTAACACACAGACGTCTGATGTGAGACCATCTAGCCACACTGGACGTACCTTCTCCACATTCTATTTTATCTCCAGAATCAGACGCCGTGGAAATACTCGCTTCTAACATGCTTTCAGTTGTTGATTGTCTGGTAACCCGTTTTGGAGCATCCCTCAAATACAGGTCTTTGAAATAGCTGCTGAGCTCTTCCCAGTCCTCATCGCTTGATGTATGTGTGCTTTCGGAAGGGGAGGAGCCCTTTTTGGGAGGATCCCACAGCAGGTTGGAAACTGGAAAGAACCGATTCGATACTGTTTGTTAGATCAAGAGATATGCTACAGCATCAGGTACTTACACGTTTCATCCGTGAGCAAGAAATCAGCAGCGCGGTGTGCTAGGACCTCCCAATCTTTGTTTCCGTCCGATAGCAGCTTCACGTCCAAATGATACTTCACACCAGACCAGATTGGATCCTCCATGTCCTTTTCCATATAAAACCGATCCCAGTCTGTGTTGTATTTTTATGGTCCTTGCATCGCTCAGAAATTGGAATGCACGCACCCAAGGTCTGTACATCCTGACATTCCAGGATGATGTCTGGATGTGCATACCTCCAATGAGAGACTTGGTTGGATTGATGGCGCCCGACAAAATACTCCACTACGAGGTATAGGTCGAAGAGAGCCGATCGGAATGGAACCATTCTCTTGTGCTTTTGCGCAGTTGTCAAGAGACCCTGCACCATACCGTCGATGTACATGATGTGCCGGAGAAGGAGGGGATGTGGATCGACGACGAGAGTCCTGAATAAGGCATTGTAGCGAGTGAAAAGCTCAACGAATGTTTTCCGCCGCCAGAAAGAACGTAATAAGTGCCCATGGTAACGCGCAGGCACCCTTATGGTTCTGGCCTTCCCGCCCGCCTCTAGATCCCACCCTGACACATGGACATCCAGATAACGTTCATCATAAACTTGGCCCAGTTCATATTGAACACGAAGAAGTCGGTGCAGTGCTTGCTCAGAAGGAGGTTCACTTGGAAAGAACCGGTCAGTCATCTTGGGCGAGGAGGGGATATGATGTAACACGGGCAGAGGGGAGCATACACACCTATATATATATTCTGTCATCACATGGAATTACCTTTTTGGATGTAGGATCGAGTACTTATATCTGGAAATGACGAAAGCTGCATCAATTTGACACCTGAACAGGCATAGGGTGTCAGCACGTCATACAGCACCAAATGGGGTCGTAGAAGCAATATGAGTATTATGGAAATTACTGCGCACATCGTGGTATACACGATGTGAGGCAGAGGTAACAATGCTGGCCCCACCTTCTAAACTTTTATGATCACGTAACTAGTCACTCGCAAGCGATGGAAACATACATTTGGGGTGCCAGTGAATTTCAGCATTGACTGATGAAACACAATGTCATGTTGGGGGGTTGACTGTGCCACTCAGCGATGATGCACCGAGTTCGAGAGTGAAACACAAACCAAATAAGAACCGGGTGGGCATGACAGGAAGTCCAGAAGTAAGAAAAGGAAGGAGCTCCTGGATAATATATCCACAAACCATATACATTTGGGAGTGCACCTACAGTAACTCTCCACGGCGATGTCCAGAACAATACACTCGATATTTTGGTATACACGGAATGTGCTACTCACGGTTGGATGAATCTACAAAGAGCGAGGGGTTGAACCCAATGATCGGGGATGCGCGTGCTGCTGGCGTTGCCGAGCGCTTTCTACTCGGCATCTCAACATCACCATCATCCTCTCGCGTTTGGCGCTTTCGTCCATCCACTAATTGATTGGGTGGCGGGGGTGTTGGGTTTGTACGCTGCGTGACATTCTCCACTGTAAATCACATGTCAGTTTGGCAGAGAGAATGGTGGCCATGAGAAGGGGGAAAGAGAAAACGCTGAACGCACCATCAGGACCAACGCTACCATCCACATCCATGGGGGCCGTGGCAGTTTCAACGATATTTTTCGCCGAATTCCCTCCTCCTTCCCCCTTCCCTTCAGCTTTCTCTTTCTCTTGCCCCCTCTCCTTCTCGTCCCCGTCCTCGTCCTCAGTTCCCGTCCCCGTCCCCGTCTCCTTCTCCGTCCCCGTCCCCGTCCCCTTCCCCTTCTGCTCCCTGCCTTTCCCTTTCTCCTTGCCCACCTCCCTGGTGCTGCTGTCGTCGCCGTCGTCGTCGTCGTCATCGTCTTGGACATTTTCTTTCCCTTTCCCCTCCTTTCCTTCCTCACCGTTGCTTTCCTTCCCCTTGTCCTCACGATCTCCCTCCTCCGCTGCATTCTCGCCCTCAGTATCTGTTGTATTCCCCCTCCCCTCTTCCTCCTCAGTTTGCCCTCCCTCCGCAAGCTCCTCTTCATCAGTGGTTGCTGGCCTGTCGTCATCACTGACACGCAGCCCATCCTATGGTAAATTTTCAGTTAGATGCACACTTTAGAAAGCACGTTGAATACCACATCCACCCAACGCGATACTGTGTGAAATCAAACCTGAGCTGAATGACTGGAACGCAAGGCAGAGCGCAACACGTACTCCATTCAAAGTCCAACTGGCGACTGTAATGCTCCTCCAACAAGTCCCAGAGCATCTCCCAGTCCTTGGCTGGGACATTTCTGATGTCGTACCTATATTTCCTTCCTTCGATTCCTGCATTGATACGATCGTTGTACTTGTTCCAATCTAACGTTGAAATCAGCCTGGAACGAAGGGATGAAGTAACGAGACTTACCGAATTCGTTGTAGTCGAGACGCTCGATGTTGGTTTGGACGTTTAATCGGAACTGCCGCAGGAGCGAAGGCTCATGACGGCCAATGAGAAACTCTGCCGCGAGGTAGTGCTCGAAATTTGGGTTAGACCACTCGACAATGTCGTCTCCCTCGATGTCGACGGCCGGACGAATTGTTGCCTCGACGACGTTGTCCAGGAATACCAGGAGGCGGAGGAAGTGAGAACGAAATGTCTTGAACTTCTTCGCGCGCCTTTTACCAAACTTCTGGACGAGGGCAATTACCATATTGAAGCGCCAGAGTAACTGGTCGAACTGCTTCCGATAAAACATTGGAAAATATACCCTATGGGCACAAATCCCGTCGTGGAGGTTGGTTTGCTTGATCTGGAAGTAGTCCTGGTTGACGTCATGAGCCGTGTATTTGACCTGCACGATGTAGTCGATGTGCAATGGCGTCGGGAGAGCCTTGGGCCAGTACGCGTCGGACATGATTTTTGGATGATAAGAGCGGTGATTGCAGGTGTGGTGTAGTTTATGGGAGAACAGAAGCAAGATGTAACCGAACCAACACAAGAAGCTTAAATACCACCGACACAAACATTCCACCACAAGGTGTCATTCCAAAAACGGAAACACTCCACAGTGGTCCACACCGTGGTCCACGCTTTGGTATGCACGTGTTGAGTAGGTTAAAGGACATGGTAGCGACATTGCGGACACTAATGAACGACATTAGACGACGCTTGGGCTGATAGCCTTGTATTAGAATGAAGTAAAACACATGTTTGACATTCCAGAACACATATCCGACGTCAGAGAATTAACCTGGAAAGGGGTGGTTCCCATAGTCATTCATTGAACTGGAAGTATGAGATGTTGAATATTGCAGAACATGGGCTCCATGCTGCGACAAATGCCATTCGTGGTGTGCGTGAACCTGCGACATAATGGAGTAAAACACAAGTTTGAGGTTGATGAACATAGGTTCGACGCGGGCGAACATATGTTCGACGTCACAGAGTCTGGCCCAAAAGGTGTTCTCCTTATAGCCATATATTATTTAGATGGAGCTACGAGAGCTTCAACATCGTGACTCGTGTGTTTCATGGTGCCGAACATATGATATGTTCGACACTTGTGCACCGCCGGACAATCACTCTGTTCTTGCGATTTGCGACCATAAAGCATTCATATACATTACATTAGAATAAATGTTATTCAGCTACATGGAGATCAATTTATGTCCTATATTCCATCTGGGTACACAATTTCCTACACCTCAGAACTCTCATCGGAGGAGACGACTGCCTTGGACCGGACTTTTCCCTTCCCCTTCCCCTTTTCGTTTTGTTTCCCCCTCGCTCCTACACCCTTTCCCCTTCCTTTCCCCTTTCCTTTGTCCGCGTTCATCTTTCTCATTTCCCCCGCTTTCCTAACCCTTCTCTTCTTTACCACATGAACCTCCTCCTCCTCCTCCTCCTCCTCCTCCTCCTCCTCATCATCATCATCATCATCATCCGATGCACGCTCCTGATCGTCGCTGCTGTCCTCTCCTGGGCCGTCAGTCTTCGCCTTCTTTCCCTTGCCTTTCTTCGTCACCTTTGAAGGTCCCGCCCCTGCCGCCCCTCCTCCATCTTCAAGTGAACTGAGATCCTCTTGTGTTGTCTGGCCATCCCTCGGCCACAGGTGCTCGGTGAACATGTAGCCATCTGTAGGAGTAATCAGTAATATCACGCACGCGAACCGGAACGCCTACAATCGCCATCGATGTCAAGGGGTGGATCGTAGAACTGCGTCATTTGCGCAAGCAAAGCTTTCGCAATTCCTAGAGTTGCGTGTGTCGGAGACAATTCATACTTCATGCGGGCACCGGTCCAGATTCCACCGAGGTCATGTTCGTAGGCGTGCCAATCTATCCAAAGTGATGAGTGATCGATTGGGCGAGACGTTGATAAAGCATCTACTCACTACAATCGTCGACGCGTTCACGGTCCAAATTAACATCGTACTCCCGCCGGAATTTCGTGACGTTTTTGGGTTCGTGTCGGCCAACATGGCATTCGATTACGAGGTAACTGTCGAGAACCTGGCTGCGGAAGGTGCTGTGTTCCGTGATCTCTGGGGTGGCCTCGACTACCATGCGATCGAAGACGTTGTCCATGTACCACAAGATCATTTTCAGGTTACCTTCAAGCGTCTCCGGGATGTTGAGCTTGTCTGCGAAGCGGAGGACGTGGCGGATGACATCCTCCCGCCAAAGAAAGCGGTGCATGTGGACAA
This sequence comes from Xanthoconium stramineum, assembly GCA_038090315.1. Taxonomy (NCBI): domain Eukaryota; kingdom Fungi; phylum Basidiomycota; class Agaricomycetes; order Boletales; family Boletaceae; genus Xanthoconium; species Xanthoconium stramineum. Next base: position 10,424 of record JBBPMO010000203.1, on the reverse strand, counting down.
GGTAATCGTCCGGGAGGTGGCATACGCGTTTCCCGTCGCGATTGATGGCAATGCGGGTCGAGCCTTCGTATGAAACGACCTGCTTCTTTGTCTTCAACAGGCGTGAAAGCTTTGCTGGGCCTGGGATTTGGTCGGGGTAGAGAGTGGTGGCCATTTCGGTGAAGTATGGAACGAGATGAAGGGGGGAAGTTGGATGGTCAGGGTTGTTGGTCAAAGGGCGGTCAGTTTAAATATGTGGTGACGTGACCATAAAAGGAAACACAATCCATCCATGTGGCATCACGTGACCGCGTGTACGCGTCCACTATAAAGTGCAAAACCGTAATGTGGAATTGCCGCCCTTCGAGCATCTTTCATCTCGCGTCTCCATCCTCTCTTCATCGCCGTATACGATGCCTCCCCAAAGGAAGAACAAAACGGAAGACGGCGCAGAGGCGCATGGACACCGCAGGATGGTAGGATACGAGGTATGCCTCCATACCTGTGGATGCAAAGGCCGGAAGGCCTCCTCGTTGTGGTTGCGGGATGGTGGGGCATGTGCACGACATGCCGCAGACGCGAAGCTTCATCCCGCATGTGATGGGATGTGTCCTGGCCAAGGTGCGTTTGTGTCAAAGGCCGCACGGACGTCACGGACGCGGGATCCAACCTACGACGAAATCATGAACAACCTGCCGTCTGATCAGGCGAAGGCAGAGCTTCAGCGCTTGGGACTGGCATCAGCAGCAGCAGTGGCAGAAGCTGAAGAAACGATACGTGCGTAAGTACCTTGACCCCTCAATGTGACGTTGAATTGCTGACATGAACGATGAACGATGACAGGGACATGGATGTCGATATGGTCGACGTAGATGCGATCGGCGATGACGAACAGCAAGAAGTCGAGGTCGCATCACAGCTCCGACCCGAAGGTGCGCGGTCAACGCCATCATACGCGAGTGGTTCAATCTCCAGGGGGTCCACTGCCGCAGCCGAGCACTCTTCCCACATGCTCTTCCCGCCATACGACTCCGGACGAGCTGCATCAGCATCCTCCTCATCCCTTGGAATCAGTGCCATGTTGAATTCAGCGACGGATTCACCCAGCACTGCATTCTCAAGATCGCCTTCGATGGACCCTGGCGCATGGTACCCATTCGAACCATCCGAGGAACGCAAATTCCGACTTTTGTATGTCCCCGATGCCAGTCGTTGGATGAGCCGATCAGCTGCAGAACGCAATCTTGCGTGGACGAAGCGGGAAATACGCAGTGAGCAATACGAAGCCATCAAGAATCTGTCTGGGTTTGTGTACAAGTACGGTGTGAACCGGAACGGCATTCGGGTATTACTAACGGAATGGGTAGGTGTTTCAGGAATCACCCCTTCGAGCTTCTGGAGCTGACAGTCAACATTCGTTACAGCTTTGGGTGCTCTTGGTAGTGAATGACTTCGAAGAAGGGAATGCCTTTGATGTCACATTCATGACGTGGGAGGAGTTTCGGGACATTGTACTGGACCCACAGCAGCACAGGGAGGAATGGGAGAGGTTGGTGCAAATGGATTGCATCATCGGTGGATTTGATTATGCCACCGGCGAGAAGTACGTACATACAATTCCAGATGTACATTCCATTACTGACTCCATGCCACACAGCGAAGAGGACAACCCATATGGGATGGATCAACGATCGCTGGAGACGTACGAGGCACACGTCACTCAACTCGCGTGCAACACACAATTCTGGCCTCCCATCTGGCTGGCTCGATCCGCCTCCGACAAATGGACGACCACCTGTCACCTTCAAATGATTGCTCAAGACTCAGGACGGTTTGCACCACACACGATTAGGCTTAAGCGTGGTGGGGAAATACCACCGGATACCGTACTGAAGCGGAGTCATAGCGAATGCGGCACGCATGTGTTACTACCGTCCGCGAACCCAAACCGTCGAACATGGGAGTATCTGAACGCCACCGCGAGCCCTGGGACGTTCTGGATGGCGCAGGAGCATGTGCCCAGCTTGGAAATAATCGGGGAGTGGAAGGCACTGATCGTCGGTGGCAGGATAATCGCCGTCATGCACACATACAAGTCGCAAAGTGGCGAATGGGGCGGTGAGGAAACTGGCGCATTTCTCACACTGGACGAAGTATCGTGAGTTTCTATTCCATCTGCGTGCAAATCCCGATCGATAACAAAGAGATGGGCCAGTCGAATCGTTGAACAGGCACAGAAGCCGCTCGACATGGCAGCGCTGCGACGCCAAATCGTCAATCCCCAGTCTGGCACGGCGCCCGTCCGACAACAAGGGAAGCGAGAGTTCCATGACTTCGTCATAGGGACTTGGAGGTCCCTCGTCTTGCGAGAAACCAAGGACACCGGAGCCAAGCCCTCGCTCTGCGTATTCTGCAGACTGGACATCGGCATTCGGATAGACCCATCAGGAAGGTCGCAACCAGAATACTTCGTCAACGAGGTAGAGCGTTCACAGAACACTAGTCTATGTCTGTATCATTTCGTAGGAAAGACGATGGGTACATTCGCAGACACGTTCGCGATGGTACTCAAGCGATGGGTGATGGACATGCGGAATCCATACATACTATAGTTGTTGCAAAAGGCTGTCGAGCCACATAACGTATACCTCATTCATTATACCACGCGCACTGTTATGAGAAATATATGCAGGGCATACACCATTACACCCATCCAGAACTGTTGTCGAACATATGTATCCATACATTACCCAAATGCTATCCAAAACAGATCGTGACCATGCGTCGAACATACGTCGAACATACGTCGAACATAACTCGAAACCTGGTGTCATGCCGACTACGCTCTATATCTTCATCAGCGACCATACCTATTCGCATAACCATCCAAGCCTCAGTATGTCCTTTCACCTTGAATATGTTGTTTAGATACCTTATTTAATGTAAATCCAGAAATCAATATCAAGGCACTACGAATCCGGGTATTGACGGCGTCTTTCCATGAATATATTGTTTACACATTTGTTCATATTGCGTTCCACAAATCGTGCAATGTGGAGCCACTTTGTGCATTACAGTAAGTCCTATTGAGTCCGCTTTGTCATCGGGTGCAGTTCCACAGTGTTGTCCAAATATGGAAACACCACCGCGTAGCGTCGATTATAAGGATCAACGCGATCAACGCGCGTCAAATCCAACCATCCTGATCACCAACCCCACACAATGCTCACTACCACCCGAATCAGCGAAGCTCCTTACCTGGAGCCCTACAGTCCTGAGCAAGTCTTTCCGATCAAGATCAGCGTTTTCGAAACCGATTCAGACATTCCTGACATCTGCCACCTTTCACTGCGCGATGGGGACTTGTACCTCTGCCCCTCCCAAATCTGGATCGTTCAAGGCGTGAGATGGCTACCGTGGGTTCCCGACCAATCTATCCTACTCGATTTCGACGGCCAAGAGTTCTATACCGCACCATGTGCCGCTCAAGGCCTACGATTGGTGAAGGAGGAAGAAACCCACAAATTAGATCTCTCTGCCACAAGACGTGTGCTCGGCCTCGCGGATACGGATGACATGACACCCAAACTTATAGAACTAATTCGCGCTTCTACAAAACGGAGAACAGAGGACGCGGGTTCGAGCTTGGTACAGGTATGTATTGTTTGTACTGCTCAACCCTTGTGACCTAACAAGAAACCGGGGCATTGCGTAGACAGATGTATCGGATAACAAGACGCGCGGAACAAATACCAAGCCCGTAGGCAACATTTGACATAGTTCAGCATCCATGCAAGCTAAAACTCAATTTTCTCTCAGGATGCCACCCCTGGTGTACGGGCAAGGCGGGGCACAGCGAAGACGTTTCAAAGGGATTCGGAAATTGCAGGCGTGGTTGCAGATATGAATGCAAAAGCAGTGGCAAAAAGGAAGGGTAAGGAAGGCGTGCAAGACAAGGGATCAATAGGCACCAAGGTACATGCATGTTCTCTTGTGATTCCCTCGCGGGCCACTGATACCACATAAACAGCGAACGCAGGAACATGCGAGAAATAGAGCAGACAAGGGGAAACGCAAGGCTGATCCCGAATCTGAAGAAGACACGGGTACAGCCGACCAACCAGACAACGCACTTCGTGCGTCAAGCTCTCGCGATGTGAAACGTCGCCGGCGTATGTACCACTATTTCCAGGGTGTTCTGCTGACTCACGCGTGGCCGGCAGCCACACCAACCATGCAATCTCTGCTCACAGAGATCACCTGTCCCGCCGATAGCCCAGTCATCGAATGGCCACTTCTTGGGGTGTCTACGTATGCTCCGTGGTTCAGCGACATGGTATGCACCCATCCTAAGCGAACAGACCAACCACTGACCCACACATCTTATACATAGGATTTAGCGACAGTGAAGAAGCTTGCGCGTGCGCCCCGTGCACAGGATCAGATGTACAGCGCGGGCCGTCCGATGGTAGTCGAGTTGGCGTACGACGACAACGATTCAGCCGCCCTGATAGGCTTGATGTCAAAGATAGAAGTAGCACTGTCAAAGGGAAGTGCCGTGGTGGTGCGTGGGTGGGAACCGAGACCCTCACTGGACTTCAGTGTCGAGGCGATACAAATGTATCGTCCGACATTGTCCCAGCCGGTGGTAGCACAAAGTATGTGAAGCCAATCGTGCACCATTGTGATATAGCTCAAGCGTTCGATAGATGCGGTAACCCGTGCAAGTGAACATGCAAAGGGGGCGAAGGGCGATATATCAAATATCCACACAAAGGTCACCCTGAAGGAATTCATAGAACTCGCCAAGAACCCCAAGCATTGTATGAACCTGTTGGACCTTCCAAACCTTCAGCCGGACGTTCCAATATTCGTAAGGTTCGTGTTTACAAGAATACCGCCCTCTCCTAACACTGCTGATGCATGTTCAGGCCATTGTCTGACAACGTCAACGCAAGGTCCGCAACAATGAACGACGTCCATCTCCCAAAAACAGGCGACAATTCCGCAAAGGCCTATTATGGTGTACAGGGAATCCTGGGCGACACAGAAAGGGTCCGCGGTTGGGACCTGATTACACACGGTGGATTCCTCACGTATGGGCATCACGACGCCTGTGGCCTGTGCACATACACCACGCCCAGGTCCGGAAGCAAGATATGGGTGTACCTTGGCACCCTTGACGAGGATGAGAAAGATCTGGAGTCCCTATTTGAGGCCTGGGATAGGCTGTTCGCAGAAGGCCTGGAGATGAGGCTTCCAGACGTCCCTGTCGGAGCGCTGGTCTTGCGCAAAGGTGACACACTGTAGGCCATTCAGACCTAGATGCTGAACAACTCACGCTGACTGATTCCTGTACAGAATACAGCCACCCGGCTCAAACCACATCGTCTACACGCCGCAGAATGGGCTAACCTCTGGCGGACACTTCCTGTGTTACTCGACGATGCATCTGACGGAGGTCGCGGTACGGTATGATTGTGGAAAGATCCCTGGACAGGCGGAGGGTGACCGCGCAAGCATCGCCACCAATTCGGAGCATCCTTCCATTCAGCGTTATGTGACATGGATGGTTCTTGGGCTCCCGATCCTTGCACAAGACGCGAACCGTAAGTCCCATTTTCATCAATTGTTGTGAACTGCATTCATGATTCATCATACCGACAGGGACATTCTACAAAAGATCTATCCTAGCCCTAATGACTCTAGCTGAAAGGGAACGAGAATACATCACACAGCAAACGGCAGAAACGATGCCCGCGATGCGCAGCGAAGACACCATGATGCGGGAAATGAAGCAGGAACGGGAGGTGGCCATGCGTATCATCGCCAAACTGAAGAAGGGGTTGAAGGTTACAGATGCAGCATCCGAGCTAGCAGGAGGACAGTGGTGGGACCCAGGGCCGAAGTGTGCTTTGAGATCCATGTTGCGCGAATTTGTTCCATAGAGAACGTCCCGAGATAGATTGTATCACCCTTCGTTCTCGTTGAAGCAGTGGAAATCGATAATGTATTTGCATCGCCTTCCAGAGTAGTAAACGCTCACTCAGACGTGCGGCATAGCAAAAACACGTCGAACATAGCGAACATATGTTCGACTATGTTCCCCGCAGATTGTGCTATGCTCCAGAAATTTGGAGCGGTCCACGAATGAGTTCCACGCATTACTCAGTCACGTTGAACATGGTCGAACGTATGTTCCACAACAATTAACCCTACAAGCACCACTATGACATGTCGAACACGCCGAACTTATGTTCGGTCATGTTCGGCTCCCATTGTACCACCATTCCCGGGTCTTAAAAGTTGTCGAGCATACCCCGCCAAGCCGGGCGTTCCATATATATATTATCCTACAGCGATTCAAAATTAATTAGTAATGGGATGGCCCGCGGTTAGAATTAATGGGTCTGCCATGCGAATTATGCTACTACGTTGCGATGCGGCTTGATCCTTTCTCTTTACAATTAATCTAGTTCGTCCATAGCATTGGTGCTTTCTAGAATACCTTGTCGGTGACAATGGATATCTCCTTACTGTAGGACAGCAAGGAGATATTCTCGATGTTTTCCTTTCTAACCGGATATGCGACTGGTAGTTGACTTTATGGCAAGACACAACGTGGAATTCCATGCACTCCATGTCACATAATAATAGAGTAGTCAAACAACGAAGATCCGACATGGTTTGCATTGCCGATTGAACACCCACGTGGCGTGCGTGCTAATACGCGTAAATATTAGGTCATTCAACGAGCGATGTTACGAAAGGCCCCTCAGGGGTATGGACACGCGGCATTGACTAGCGTGTAAATCCTATGCTCTAGTGGCGTCGAATGACGCAGATGTCGTGATGGCCTTCGATATATTATGTGGGCAGGCTGGGGTTCACTCCACTTCTAAACGCCCACATGGCAGTCATGCAGGTATGCTCGTCAACACTGTCCTCCATAGTTATTTGGAGCCTGATCCAGATACCCCATTGCACGCTGATCAGTGTTATGGCACGGTGCAAGGAACAATCTCCGTTACGGTTGTAATCGCTTCCTTGGTCAGTGGTCCTCCTAGGAATACAGAAAAATAATAGCAAATAAGAACAACACCCAAAGCATCTCCAGCCCCCGCCCCTTTCACCATTGACTGAAAAAAGAGTCCAAGCATTCCATGCGGTATACGAAGCGCGTATTCATTTCTTCATTCTAGCGCTGATGATTGATGAGTGGATGGACGTCATTTCATGATCCAGTTTCCTATCGATGTTTCGCAAGAGGCTTTGGTTGGAAGATTGACAGAACTTCTTGTACAAGAGCCATTCAGTCCATTGTGGAGTGACAGAATCGTGAAGAGAAGGATGGAAGAGCTTGTGGAGGAGATGGTTCGTGAAGTTGGTGGATTGCGTATCAATAACGATAATTAGTATGTGGATCAAGATGCCGAGTGTTGCACTGTGTGTGTGTTGTCGATACAGAGTTATCGCACGGGATGACAAGGAGACCAGCGTACACTGCCGGTGCATGGCATTGCTTGGAAGTTTGGCTCAGTGTCAAAACAAAATCAATGTTTATCTAAAGCCCCTCACGGCATGGCATGTCGTAGCATCAATCCAATGTATTGAGACCCTGGGAAGTGTACGTGGACACGGCGACTTTGTTATGTCAAACCATCAGTATGTGATATCCGACCAGGCTTGGACATTACATCACAGGGGATTGACTCGTGACATCGGCAGATGTTACGTGTATGCAAGCGGCGGGCCCTCTGAACAACATAGCATGTCTAATTCCTAGCATCTTTCCGCTGCACCCACAACAGAGGAAGTGTTACTAGGCTGTCCAACGACGTGGGCTCTGTAATCACCCCTTTCCGTCACTAAATCAGAACGTTACAGGTGGCTACCACTACCATGAATCTTGTATGTCCTTTCCAGTAGGACGAATGTGGTTTCTTGAGGACTGACGCTTGTCAATATGTCCAGACCAACGAGCCTGAAGGCATGGATACACTCTTCCGCAGATTCTTGGCAAAGAGGCTTGCGATGGGCAATGCTAGAGTGATGCAAAATGTCAGGGATCTTGTCATGACAGAAGGACTGGGACGGATGCGGGGATCCAATGCAATGTCATTGCATATGCATGATGCTTTGTCGGAATTCCTTCAGGTGAGCTCTGGAATCATGGAACATGTTTGCAGGCCCTTGATGTCGACTTTATGTAGGAATTACAGAAGGAGTCAGAATGGCAGATAAAACGGATTTGTCCGACCTTTGTGGAATCGCGTGCTCTTGCTCGCTGGCGGGACAGTCACGTGATGGACCTGTCTGCATACGAGATCGCTGCAGTGAGCGATCCAGTGTTGGGTGAGTAAAGCGGCCAAGTGACAGACGATGTGTCACAGATTTAACAGCAAGCAATGACGCTGTGCATATGGCAAATGCCAACCGTCTGGAAACTTTGAGTGGTATGTTGGAATGGCATGGTGCACGCATCCCAATCTGAGCATCACAGATGAAGAAGAGAAGGACATGGAAATGACAGACATGACATGGCCCACTTCCGACCCTGCGATGACAGAGACACAGTGGTATTCAAACACGCAGGACCTTCTGGACAACGAGGAGACGAAGAAACCTTGGGAGATCCACCAGAGCAATGAGACAGAAGGTGAGGATCCGGCTTTTGATGGAACGCCATCGATCATGTTTTGTTGATCAGCGAGAAGAAAAGGAGTATAGATGGAAGTCTGTTCGTGATGCAATATTGGAACTGACAGAGGAGCATACGCCGATCAGGTTTAAAAGGATGCCTGCATTACTTCGGATCATCTGGGATGCACACTGGGAGGCGATAGAGCATGCGACGCCTGCCAGCACACGGTTTGCGATCTACGTGCAAATCAAGATGGAGGTTGAGAATGCAGAGAGAGCACCCTGTCTGACGAAACTGGGGCATGTGGTTGATGCTCTGGGGAAAGTGGAGACACTGGCCATGTATTCGAGGCACGCAGAAAGATTGTACGGGTTAGGAGTGCAAGGTTTGCTTGCAAGAATGGTGCCTTCCGAGCGACTGGAGGAGTTTTATAACGGACAGCTGTTTGACGAATGGGTTGAGCGGATCGAATGATGATAGACAATAGATCGGGCGTTGTTGGATTTCAAGTAGGAATGATCATGGAGATAATGGTTTGGGATGACTGGGGAATACAAAGACACTGGTACCGTGTACCAGCGGTGAACATATGTTTGACATAGCTGAGTCGGGTTGAAGTCGAGAAGAAGAGGGATGGATGATCGGAGACAGTTGGTCGTGTTTGAATAGAGGGAACGGAGCGAGAAAAAAAGGAGATTTGAGCAGATCCCGACGAATTGGTTGAGGTGGAATATTGAATGTAGACGATACTTATACACAGTGTTATATCTACTTGCACGACGTTGTGCGGATGAAATGCAGTATGATAATAAAGATGCGAGGAGTAGACTGGACATGTTCAGATGGACGTGGGCGTAGTGGAGAAAGGTCGAGGGTATTTTCTGTAATTGGGCTAAGAGGTAGGGGTGGTGATGGGCGGAACGTAGAAGACACGAATGAGACTGGGGAGGTTTGAAGATATGAGGGCTCGGAGGGATGGACTGGGATGAGGTGTTGAAAAACAACAGAAGCTGGAGGTTTGGGTAGATTGTATAAAAGCGAAAGAAGGAAAGGACACTGGATAAGGATCTCTGTGATATGCTGTAGGATTGACCAAGTGGGCTGTGAGCTTCTGGGCGACTCCTTGTGTGACCAGACATTCAGTCTGGGGTGTTCTTGTTAAGGAGTTGGTTCTAGACGCCCTGGACATGCATCAGGAGTTGGCTACTGTCGCCGGGGATCCCGTGACAACCGCCCAGCATATCATGATCAGCATCAGATAAACGCTCGATCAGAGACCGAGATTATCAAACATCGTGTGACCGCCGTGGTGACCACTTAACTCCCATCTGCTCATCAACCTCGTTTGCATGCCTCCCCCCAGCGACCTCGAGGAGGTCTTGAATGCAGAGATCCGGTACGCCTCGTGGACCCTCGCACGGTACCTTGACGCTCGCTGAGATCCGTGCCCTTCTAGAGAATGGCACTTTCGTGAGTTTACTGACGCATATCTCCCCTTCAAATTTTCAAGCTTGGACGTTAGACATCTATTTTCACCAGGCCAACGTCGAAGACCGTCGCGCTGCCATTGAGCTGCGAGATGCAGTCATATCTCTCAGACAAGAAGGCGCCTTTGTAGCCATTTATAGGGCTTATTTATCAATAGTCAACTAAGGTGGATTTTTTTTTTGACATAAATTATATATGGTCAGAATCCCCTCATCAAGAGGATTTCAATGATCCAACATTCATAGAAATTGGCGGTCCCATTGTTGAGATATAAGCTTAACAAGATCCTTCATATCAGAATTTAGAATTGCCT
>JBBPMO010000202.1:0-39520 GCA_038090315.1 Xanthoconium stramineum | reverse complement strand
GTTGTAGCCTAAGATGACTTTGCAAGGCCTTGCATGACGACCGTAGGCCTGGCATTAACCTTGGTAGCGCTTACAAGGCCGTGGGAACCTTGCAAGCACTTGTTAGTTTTTGACCTTTTTGCTGATGACATCCATCCCGTCCGCAGCGACTCGGAGCCAAGCTTCTTGTCTGGCAAGTCTTGTTCCTTTCTTTCATGAGTAGTCTACTCGTCTTGTCCCTCGCTGACTCTCCACCCCGACAGTGACCATCACGACGATCACGCCCTCGTCGACAGTGCTGACCATGACGTCCTGTATGATGCCACGCACATACCTCTATGCCTGTCCGCCACCAACACTCCCGGACAGCATCACATCGAGGCCACCATGTACAATCACGTAGACCTTGACAGGGACGACCACATCGCCCTTTTCCACAACACTCCCATCAATACCCTCTCCTTCACCACCCTCCCCTGTCTCTTCCAATGAGACAACGTCGATGGCCCACTCCCCTTCCTCTCCGCTCCCCATTGCCCCGAGATAGACGATCATCTCGTCGTCAACACCTCCAGGCAGGACGTCATCCCTGCCGTTGGTCCCCGTTTCCTCGACCATGTCCTCTATGTCGGCGATCATCATGGCCTCAGCCCAGTCCTTCCAGGCGTCCTTGCAGACCATACGTGGCGCTGCCGTCTCAACTTCTCCGCGATGTGCCGTCTCTGGCCTCACAGCAAGGCCGTTCGCCTTCCGTTCAACATACATCTGTGCGTGGACACCCGCCAAGACAAACAGGTCTGGATCATGATGGTCCCAAAGGAATGGCTCGTGCCAGACCATCCGTTCGACACGACGGGCAACTGGCCATGCCTCCCAGATCCTACCAGCCCTCGTGCTTGTCATGTTTTTCGCGCACGTGTTTCACAACGTGCACCTGGGCATGCAGGGTGGACTACTCAGAGCTCCTTGCTCGACGCACTGTGAACGACGCGACCGACGTATTCCGAGTGCTTGCTCTCCGTCCTTCGCCCCCTGCCTGCAACGACCACGTTGTGTTTTGCACATTTCACACTCACCCTGAAATCCGCGAAATGACGTCCATCGTGGTCATCCACCTCTCCCCTTTCTCTTCTCTTCCAATGTTTCTGGTTGACATCCCTTCGACCTGAAATAAAACAGCCACAGGCCCGGTGAGGTGTCGAGGGACTTCGAGCTTCACATAGCTGACATCAACATGGCCCACCGAAAGGGTCGCGCAAGCCCCTCGCTCATGGAAAAGGGTTCGCTTTCTCCTCGACAACTTGCCCGTCGCTGTCGCCATGCGCTATCGGCAAAACCAGCACGTCCTTGTTCCGAACGGCGTCGCATCAGAAAACGCTCTTGGAAGAGAGATCATCGGTACGAACACATCAAACATTCCACCTTCTCCATTGTAACGCACATCAGGTATATCTATCCACGATGCGATCCACGACGTGCGGCCATGAACCTCCTCTAGCTTTATGGAGGTCGAAGAATGGGGAGAGCAAGTCACTGCCAAACATCCCCTTGCATACGGCTATCATGATCCAGATACGTGCCCACAGGTCGACCTCCTCGCGTACCCGCTCGAAACCGGCTTTGGCGACGTGCTCCGCGTGTACAACAAAGATGGCTTTCGGATCATAAGGCAGAAGATCGTCTCAAACATGCACGCAGGTGGCGTCATCACCTCATTCGCGTGCAGAACGAACCTCATAGATCATGACCTACGAGACGACCACCAGGGGCAGCGAGAAGAAGCCGAAGTGGAACGTAGGCCTTGTCGTCGCCATGGTCTACGTCAACACTCGCCTAGACCTGCTGAGCCTGGACTGTATTCGGACGGCGGCGGACATGAGGAAGGAGGAAGAGGAGGAAGAGAAGGCTTGCCGGCGAACTCTGACGATGAAGACCCCATGGACGCCGACATGGCAGGAGCCGGAGGTCAGGAATGGCAGCAGTCGCCCTCCCCTCCTGTATGTGGTGTGTTCCCAGATCTACGACGCGATCTCCCACCACATCCGTAACAGCGCCAAGTTCCACAAGGTTCGATTGGGATTGATGGTGTCATCGCTTGCCGGAACCACTGTGACCTCGTTGCCATCCAAGAACCGATGGCACAGAATCCTCGAACGGTGTCGTGGAGACCTCCCTCACGTCCGCTGTGCTCAGAAGCTCGCTGGTCCAGGGAAAACACAGTGCAACTTGAAGCACTTCGAAAACACCTATCGTCTTGACGTGTAACGCCACCCCGCAGGGAAGCATAGTGGAGAGTTATCGACTTCATCTAGCAGTGTCCCCCATGGTTGAGGCTTTCCAGGTCGAACCCCACATCCTCAATTCTTTTGGTGTTTCTGGATCAAGGATGCGTCCGTCGCCCTCCCTCTTCCTGTGTTGCCTGAATTCACTAACATGCACGCCCTGTGTGCAAATTTCTTGCAGAGACCCAGACCAGCACGCGGTCGACGACCATCATGTGCACATCTACGACGTGTTCAACAACGCGCTTTCTGAGACGCGGCGTATCTCCGAGCAGACATGCTGTGTCTGGTGATTACAAGACGGACGCGCTCGATGAGGGGTACCATGCTGCACTGCAGGCTGCTGAGCGGGCGTTTATGCCCTTCGAGAATGAGGTCGAGCGAATCCTGGCCGTGCTCGTTGTCCATATCCGTGCGCATGTCGACAATTCAGCCCTAATCTCAGACTCTGGAACGACCTCAGACGCAGAATGCCACGCATGACGGTTCGAGCTACTCATGTCGAAATGCGAGCGGGACACACTCCTCCAGTACTTTATCTTTCTGTAGTATCGCAACAGCGAGGCGTACAAAGAAACTGTCGGCCGTCTGACACGACGCGTCATCGGCGAGACCATCGTCCAAGTGCGGCACACACAACACCAAGTCCAGCGGTGTGCCGTCCTGAGCAGCTTTCGTGCATTTCTGCACTGGGATGGGGACGGCCGTGCGACGCACGCGCACACGCAGACAGGCAGACGGTTCGAGTCCGAGTGGTTCAACTCGGAGGAGCAGCAGTTCGTGCTCCTGGATACCTGTTTCACCTCGCTGGACGAGGATTTTGGGAGTGACCCGTGAGTGTTGGTTGATATCTTCACCCTGAACATGCTTGTTGACACGTTTTCATAGGTCGTCAGCACATTCACTGTTCCGGTGATGCTAAGGCTGGCACTGTACATCTTCGGGACTCAAGATCCAGATGAAGTGGAGCTTCGTGTGAAAAGCCCCTTCTGCTCCACTGCTGGTACAACCCATGGTCCGGGGAGGGAAGGTGCCATGTGGGTTGACATTGGAGTCGAATCCCGCTCTGACGTTCACCTCCGCAATGCCTCCCTCCCCCAACGCAACCCCACGCACCTCTACTTCTTTTCACTCTCCTCGCTCGTCCAAGCTCTCGCCAATTACGACGAGCGCCGGCGTCGTGGTGGCAGTGAGGTTCTCTCCCCATCGCGACCGCATCTACGACAGCGACAATGGATAACTATTCTTGGACATTCCTCTCTGGTTCTGCAGCCTGCCGTCGCCGTTCGCTTGGTTGGCGGACGGTTGTCAATCCTTTATGATCTCATGTTATGGTGACCGCACTTGGATTGGCAAGATGTCTGCAAAAACTGGCCGAAGCGATGTGGGCGTTCAGGATGGTAGAAGCTGCACTCGAAGAAGACGAAGACGGAGGTCAATGGAGTCGTCAACGAAGAGAAGTTGAAAAGGGAGCAAGGCGACGCGTACCAGAGTTTCAAGTCGTCGTGGCGTTTCTGCAGCAGTTTTCAGCTTCTTCAAAACACAACCATGCATGCATTGCTGAGCAAGATCTCTCAGATGCTTCTCTGGCTCTATCAAGAATGCTTGCCAGATGTCGTCGCCGAAGCCAGGTTCGAAATTGGAAAGCTGATTTTGAATCTTGTCGAGGGTTCTCTAGCCCCACTTTCAGATGACCACGGGGCTGGCGCAACCGCAACGGGACAGGAAGACCAACCGATGGAAGCTTCTACAGCATTGCAGAGCGCCAAGCATTCGCATATTCTTCGCCTGTTAAGTGGCAGCGACCAGTTCGCCTGGGCCGGCAAGGTTGGTGACACTATTTTATCGTGTCATCGTTTGATATAGTTGTCGCGTCTCCAGCCTCTTCGCCTCACACATACTTTTATGTCCTCCTTAAGGTGTTCTGCGACAACCGTGTCCGAGCTCTACGTTCGACGTTGAAGGCACTCCTTGCAGCACGTTCTTTCCGAGAGCGTGCTATTCCAATAGGATGTGAACGAAGTGGAGATATGGCTTTCTGCGTTGCCACTCTGTTTCGTATGCAGAGGATAGGGTACCGAAGCACCTGATGGTGCACCTCTTACAGATGAGGTCAACGCCATCGTAGCCTTCCTAGACAATTGTGTCCAGTGCTGTCTCAAGACACCATACCATTATATGGAGGCCATGGCTACCTTTGTACTGTCCTCTTTTGCGTCTGATATCCACCAAGGAGATTTATTTGCCAGTCCCCTACTCATGGAGCAGGTCACTGCAGAAGTGAACGGGCAATTGATGACGCCGTCGGATGCACTGGCTGTCTTGACGTTCGTCCGGCGACCGCTGGTCATGCTTGCAACTGAGCAAGATGATGCCGAGTACTGCAACCTCCTTCCAGTACTCAATCAACTAGACAGCAGTGTCACTGCCAAACATCCTTTCCCGGATCAGCCGAGGATCTGCTTTGGTATAAGACGGGAGATGTCTATCGCGCGAGCCTGTCTTCGTCACCTCCGGGGCAGTAGCTACAGCCGCGGTATTAAGGGACCAAGTGACAAGACTACTGCTACCTTCCTCGATCGTATTGAACAGATCCCCATCCGTGAGCCTCGTTCGCTGATATCTAAAGCTATCAGGACAATGATCATCGCCACACTCGCATACCTAGTTCCGTCGGAAGGTGCTGCATGGCGAGTGCATTTGAGTTGGTGGACTGGCTTCGTCTAGTAGATGCTAAGCCCTCTTCAGCCGACATCTCTCGCCTCGCATCTGTCGTTTGGCGGTTCTACGAGCCCACATTGTGGGCTCTGGCGGACTTACTTCATCTGTCTGATGGCCACCTCTGGAACTCAGAAAGTTCAATCCTTCTATCTGACTTGTAAGTGGGGCTTGATCGCTTTTCCGTGATTGTTTGGTCAATGCTATCGGACAGGCCAACAATCTTCGATAATATATACTTCCACTGCGATCTTCTGTGGCAGTTCCAGGACCGACAAGCGCGCGGTATACTTTCGACAGCGCTCTTTTCGTACCCGGTGGCTCTGTTTCGTCTCGAGAACGCGATCCGTCTTATCACCCATGGCACCGCTGTCTCAGCGGGTCGCCTTCCTCACGGCCACGCTACTTTCGCTCTTGTCCGACCGAGGGCAAGAGCATCTGGGCGAGAAAGACCTACGCCGACGAAGGGCATTTGTTATCCGATCTGATACCATCCAAGGGCTTTGTATATCCCAGGATCTCGCAGCCCAAGTTCATGAATGCGAACGTTGTGCTCATCGGCGGTTTACCTTGTTTTGCAGGGATCTGGGGGTACGTTTCAGCATCGTTTGACCCTACCGACGCCGAGGACCGGACGCTATTATTATATATAGGCCCTTGTTGGGCGGAAATGATGATGGAGTCGTTTTCATCCGGTTGGTTTGACAAAGTAAAGGCGTCGTTTTTAGTATCAGTTCCAGGAGTGAATCTAATACTGTCCCTACAGACTCAAGTATGTGTAGACTTGAGTCAAGTTCATGAGCACCGAAGAGTTACTCGCCGCGATCCAAGCCAGCTTGGGACAACAAAGTACAATAGCACGTGACGTATTAGAGGACATTCTTCGTACTCTTAATATAGGACACCACATTGTTCAATGTCAAAAATCTCAGTGTTGAAGCTCTTGGAATTGCGGACCGTACTACCTGGGTCTACGTTGCTCGAGGACATGCTCTCAACGAACCTTGTGTTTCAACTTTCTTCAGGATTCGACGGACATGTTGCTTTTGCTGAATAAAAATTCCCTTCCATCATTCTCTCAGGAGCAAAGTCAACTCACATGGACGATCTTCCGTCCCTCTCAGTTGGCTTATTTTATCATTTCCTTGGGAAGGAAACATGAACTCCACTCACCGGAAACATCGTCGTCGCTTTCTTGTACCCGAACTCCACGTCTGTGCAAGCTTACGCGACTTGGTTAAACGGTAAACGATGGACTCGATTGGATGTGCAAATGTTCGCTCCCGCGCTTGCGGCCTTCCTCGACTGCATTGGGTTAGCCAATGGGGAGTTGTCCCAAGTCAACGACGATGTTCTTCACGACTTGTTGAATCAGCTCTTTCCGGGCGAACAGCGTCACGGCTGTCACTTCACCTGGCATCTCGAGTGTACACGCAAGGTCCTGGAGCTTTCAAGAACTCGAAGAGTTCGACTGGTGTCCGCGTTGGAATAGCACATACTGGCCACCCCATCATGGATCTCGCGTTCGAAACGATGTCTCTTGCGCGCGATATTTTGCGGTGATCTTACGATGAGTATCGTAGATCGTGCTTTGCAATGGGCTGTTCGACACCTTTCCAGCGATATTCAGGACTCTGAGAACTCGAACCTGGCTCTGGCCTGGAAAATCTCAGCGGGTCATTGAAAAGCTCGTTTCGTGTATCACTGATCGATTGCTCCACATAGAGCGTATTGCAACTTGACAAGAATCACTCAAATTGCGTTTGGTAGAGCCCTTGCTGACCACTTTGGTTCGACAGTATCTCTCAGATGTGAGCATGGTCGACCTCGCTGTCATGTTGGCAAACAAAACGCTACTCAAAGTGAGCCAGAATGTATGCGAACTTCGGTCGCCGTTCTTATCGTTTCTCCACCTTTGCAGTCTGCGGTCGTCAACCGACTGCTGCGGCTCCTGTCCATCATGAGGCTATTCGAGGCAGAAAAGCACACGTCTCTCAGGCCGTTCTTCTCGCAATGGTCTCTGTCCCCAGATGCAACCGCGCCCCACTTGCTCAAAGTCGTCCAGAATTTCGATCGCGTCTATATGCTTCGGACATGTCTTGCATTCCCTGCGTGGCGACGGTTCGGGGACGTGGTTGGCACCGGAGAGCAAGATTCAGTGCCTACTCCCCCGGGATTACGAGAAGTCCCATACACCTGGTCCCTGATCGCACGGTTGGCTCCTTGATCGAGGGTATCGCCAAAGCAAGAAATAACATTGCATGTGCCATCCCTCGTCCTCTTTATCCACTGATTGTGATCCCTGTGGAGCGTCATCTTTGACTGTTGCCACACCGCTTCCGGAATTAGGGTTCACGACCTCGGATCGGATTCATTGGAAGGTACTGAAACGGCGACATACGTGGGATTTAGTGGCTAGTCTCTTCCAAAATTCAAAGAACGACCACACCGTGCATTGGCATCTTGGAGGTCTGTATTGCGTTTGTTGGGCTATCACAACGTCGGGCTAACTGCGTCGCGCGACACGGATAAATGCTTGCGAACCTGACGTGCAATCCGCAAGCTTGTACTTCCCTCGTCCTCAAATCCTCCCCTTTATCATGAATCGAGGCGCAAGTGGGGGACAGCCCTGCACATGAACCCATGGTGTGGCTCCGCATCTTGGAAAACGTCCTCGTCGTGGCCGACACCTCCAAACTGACCCACACTACGGGAGACCAATGGTGTTAGACCGTCTGTCGATGCCTGTCTGCTCTTCTCCAAAACAAAGGTATGGTCTATCTATCCCTTGATCTCGGTGTTCAGGTCACCGACAATGTGTCTCGTAGATAAGGGGACAGCGGTCCTGCAACAGGGCGCCGCAGTCGTCCTTCGACTGAGCGAGATTCTAGGCATTCCTTTCCACACACTGCACGCCGTCCTCTCGCACGCCGCTGAGACCCTGGAATACCTCGAACTGGCCATCCACCTCCACCATTCGCTATGGCGATCTCTCGATATCAAAAACCCTGTGGCACTCGCGCAACCACCTCACCGTGCGCAGGGACTCCATGACGTCCCGGTTGTGGTAGACCTGTTCCGGACACGGGGCGAGGTCGTGGAGGCGCTCTAGCGGGCGTCGGCAGACGAAGTGAAGCCAGATGAGCAACGACGCGTGGTCCTGCCAAACAACCATCACTGCCAGGTGCCGCCTATCGCGTCGCTCAGTCGCAAATAGCCACAAGCCTTGTTCTTGACGACCCAAAGTACATGCCGGAGGTTCTGCATGGAAGGTAAGTACTCTGCAAGGGCGGGTGCTCGGTCTCGAAGAAGGTTCGCTTTGGACGGGCGACGGCAAAGTGCAGGGTCCCTTACGTCTGACCTCCAAGTCTCTTCGCTTGAACCGTGTTTCGCACCGCACTGCTGTCTTTCCGCAGTGAATCTTTCTTGCTGTCCACTTTAAAAGCCTACCAAAGTTAGTGAGACAGGGAGTTAATTTACAGAAATCTGCGAGGGAGACGTTGGAAAAAAATATTAATGCCGCCAATTCACCCTGCAGCTCTGCACTACTCATCTACTTCCATCTCGTCCACAGCCAGACCTCCGTCCCTGCCACTTTGCTCAGCCCTAAGGAAAATACTTCTCAACTCTTCTTTGGGGGGGTATTCGCACCAGTATACGTCCCGAAGTTTGCTGTTTAGAACGCCAACGTACTGTGAGACGTCCCGTTCATTGACCCAACCTGACCTCCACATGCACTTCCTGCAAGTCAGGCGAACGCGGCGTCGATTGTACTGGAAAACGAGGTCGTGCCTCGAATGTTGGCAACCGGGGGTAGCGCATTTGACGAACTCAACTCCCCAGGGTCGGACAGCGGGGTCGTGATGGCCGATCGAGCGGCAGGAAACGGCGACGTCCCCACGGTCTTTGTGGATGCAAATTACGTTGGTCGACTGGAGGAGTGCAAGGTCGTGGCCAACAGTGCGTAGGACGACGTTCCATATGCCGTCGGTCTTGTCAATGCCGATATTCTCGATAATGCGGCTGATAACCCTGCGGTAAAGCTGGGGGTTGGAGGAGGTGGCACCGAAGCCCACCACGAAATCGAACACCGAGCTGGAGCAGGGCACTGGTGAGAAAACGAACCGAAGCAACAAGGAGGGAAACCACACCGCACCTTTCCACCACCGATTTGAGGCCTTCCAACGTCTCGAGATGCCTGACGGCCGCACCACCTACAGGCAAAAAGAGCCCTCTCCATCCACCGCGAGACCTTTTTGAGGCATCGTACCAGGAGAGAGCAGGGGGCTCCCCCTGCTCCAGACACGCCTGCGAGGCTCTCTCCATGACGCCCAACAGCGATGGGCCAAAAAAATGCCGGATCGCCTGCATGGCAGTCAGGGGGCCTTCTGGCGTGCATAGCAGTCCCGACTTTGCGTCGACCGGAAGCTGCAGCAAAATAAACGTGTTGCAAGGCCAGCCGCACTCCAAGGAATGCTCACTGAAGCGATATGCCTGCGCCATCGCCGCGTCAGTGGCTACTTGCTCCACGTCCATCCTTCGCACGAAAAGCTGAGGCAAGCAGGGCGGTAAGTAGGCGGGAGCAAGGTGGCAGAAGGATAAAGAAATACATTTTGGGGCTGGAGGTAGTACTGGTGCTCGACGTCCAGGGAGAGCGCGGCGGACAGAAAGGTGTTTTTGGGTGAGTCGGCGAGGGTCAACAGCACCAACGGCCACGTAAGTTTCGACCTTCTCCTACTGCTGTACCCGATGAATTCGTACTGTATGGATGCCGTTTAGACTGTACTAATGAATGCTAGAGGAACTCGAGCATACCGGGAGCGGTCTTTTTCCATCCTTCTTTTGGCAAAGCACGCAGCGAAATTCCACTCCGTCTTTGAGCGAGCCAAACACAACGCAGCCAGAACTGCCTCTCTCGAACTGGTGGCATTTGAACGCGCCACAAACTAAGCAGACGCTGCAATCCTGGATTAGATCGCCGCAAAAGTTGCAGTACTCCTTCCGCACAGTGATAGGCGGTAATGGGGCTCCGAAACTTAGCGTCGCTCAGCCAGAGGAATGACGGGGGCACTCTACCTTGGCTTGTGGCCCCGGCGTTGGAGGGTAAAGCAAGTGTTGGGTCGTCCCGGGTACGGTGCCGAAGGCACACCTCGCCGCGGAATTTGAAGGTAGTGAGCATCAGGACAGGGGGAGTGAGTGCAGGAGCTGCACGCTGGTGGTGGGTTTATTTGGGGAGGAATGGTCGGCAGACAACTTTTATACCCAGATAAGGAAATAGTGGTGCCGCGGAAGATTTTTTACCGGCGGTACACCTCCACTCAATTCAAACGCAGCTAAGCATGCCAAAAGCAAAGTGAAACGGGGTAAGTGCGACTGATTCAGAGACAGACGGGAATATCAGGGCAGAATTGGGGAGAAGTCGTTCTACTTATGCTTAGCGACGCAATACAACCCTGGACCGCCGGGTGCGTGTGTGCTCTGCTCAGCAAAAGATCGAATACATTCATGGTACAAAAGCGTCGTAAGTTAGCCTCTAATTTTTCTGCGCGGATTCCCTACTTCGTCTCTGTGGGCCACAGTGGCAGCGTGCTGCTCCTTCCTCCCTGCTGCAGTAACAAAGAGAGCAGCTAACTGCGCAGAAAGAGGGTAGCTGTGCCAAAATACACTAGGGAATGCATTGTCCACAAGCGTGACGTATTCGCTCGCGTCCTTCTGCGAAACTTTGGGCGATTTCCAGCCACACAGCTTGCATTCCATTCTAACGCCGGACTTGTCAGACTTGATGTTAAAATCGTAAGCTTCTGGCTTGCAGCCCTCTGTTCCGCACGCGGAAAACGATACGCCCCAGGGGCGACTGGGCGGGTAATGCAGGGAAATTTCCCTTGCTGTCGGCATAGAATCGTGGCCGTGTCGCTCCTTGAAGAGGATCACAACGCTGTTCGTCTGTAACAGGTGCAGATCTTGACAAACCGCTCGCGATAGCATGTCCCAGAGGTCGCCCGTCTTGTTAATCGCGACGCGTTCTATCACTTCGACCAGCGTATTTCTCACTTGGTGTCCGATGGTCGAGGAGCCACCGAAGGCAAGCACGAAATCGAACAAATCCCTGTACGTGGCAAGGCAATCAGACCTTCAAACGGGCAAGCACCCAGAGACTCACTCTTGCAAGAGCTTCATGAGGTTTGTAAATCCGTCCCGGTGTGTCACTGCAGGACCGCAGGAGGACAAGAGCAACCCCCTCCAACCTCCGCGAAAGGAGGGGGCGGCGTTATACCAAGGGTTATCGGGCATACGTGCCGGGGTTTTGTTCTCGACGCGTGGATATTGACCCTTCGCCACTGCGGCCTGTGCTACTGCGCGCAGGGCACCGAAGAATGCCGGCCCGCAAAACGTTTCCAGGAGAGAGCGTACTTCAGAAAAGACTGGGGCAGTCGCGCCTCCTGCATACTGGAGTTGGCCCGTGTTACATTCGCTGTGGGTGTCAAGGGCGAAGAAGATGTTGGCGGGTACCTCGGAATCTATGGACAGCTGGGTATGTTGGGCGCACTTTCGCATCTGCTCTTTTACCGCTGCCGTGGAAAGGTTTGTTGTGAGCTCCACGTGAGCAAAACACAGCTGCAAAAGGAGTCAAACACACGCTACGACCGAGAGCTCAGCTTACATTCTCTGGGGTTCGTGCGAATCGCTCCGAAAACTCCAACGACAGAGAGTCGCGAACGAACTGTGCAGGTGCCGTTCTAAGCGATGCGGTCACGAGGACCATCGGCCAGTCAAGCTTCGAGCGTGTGCGGGTGGCATAGCCGCGGTATCCGTACTGCAATAGGCCGCGGTAAGCAAAGGGAAGCGGACGACAAGGCGACTCTCACAAGTAGAACGTCCTGCTTCCCCCGTTGTTCGCACCGCCAACGCTTGGCGTCACAAGGAGGGCAAAGGAACCGCACGGAGACGGGGGCCGTGCCATAGAAAATGCAGCCGTGCGTGTCATCAGGAGAAGGCTGGATGCAGACATAAGCACCGCAGGCAACACACTCGCGGGAGTACTCTCCAGCAAAATGCCCGCAAAAACTGCAGTAGGCTTTTTCGACAACGAGGCTGCGTACTTCAGGCTGCGCTAAAAGGCCGTTAGCTACGCGGGGCAATTCGTGTGCGAGGCAGACCGCACTTGCCTCCTTGCGGGGACGGTCTTCTGGAGGTAGCTGAGGGATACGGCTGGTTGCGCCGCGGGTGCAAAGACGAGGGGGTTTGCTTGGGCATTTTGGATACAATGCGAGGCGGGAAGGACCCCTGGAATCGAAGGGCGAGGTTCGTTTCGGCGTCCTGAAGGGAAGCAAGAGGGATAAAAAGACCTGAGGACAATAGGAAGCCTTATCAGGCGGTCAATAGAAGGTGCCTTCGGCAACGGAAACAATGCAAGCGCTCGGCAACGGCAATAAAACACGCTGTCGCCGCGGACAATGAAGCGGCCGACCCGGAGGGTCACGGCGAGCACGTGGAACCTTCGGGGTCGCAGCAACAGCGAGGGTTTAGGTGCACATCGAAACGAGCTATGCACTATTATTCGCAAGCACCGCGCGCTCCTAGGTCGTGAGTCGCGTTGGCACCCTTCAAGTACAATATGGGTGGGTAAGAACACCGATCGCGATTCGCGACAACCGAATTCCGCTATTTCCGCCCGCATTGTTTCCCTGTGTGAGAAGGAAAGAGTGCGTATTCATCGCATCGATGTGAGGGCACAGCGTCGTCGTCGATGCGGAGTAGCGGTGCAGCACGCCGTTCCGTCCTGCGGGTAACCTGAGCGTCTCCATGTTTCTGTGCCACGAAGGTTTCGCCGCCAACCGTTTTCCTCTGTCCTATGCGTGCGGGACTCCGTGCTAATTATTTCTATCCTATCGTCCTTAGGTGGACTCCCACATAAGACACGGTGGGCCGCACGTATCTCCAATCGACTGAACACACCTTGTCGCTGCATCGTACACGAGGCACCGAACCATCCTCATTGGCTTTTGTGCAGATGTTGGGACTGTCGCTGGCGGGTAGGGATTCCTCCAAGCATGTGATACCCTCTGAAGGCTACTAGGCTTGGATTCTATGAAGGCGAAGACTCTCCCTCAGATATTTCCAGAGTGCGTAGCTCCCGATAACCTGCATCTTGTAAATTTCCTCTTGCACGTCGCACGGCAGGGAATGTTTGCCTGTGAAGCAGGGGCGCCTGGACTTCTCAAGCTTTTCAACAAGTATGGGGCCGCGACGATTTGGTTCATTCGTGAGGGGCGCATTGTCGACACTGATATATAACTGACAGTTGTCCACGCGTGCTTTTGATACTGGGAAGTTCCTGCTACCCTCCCAACATCTCACCACCACAGTCCAGAAACGCTCTGTCGAATAGATCAATGCGCATACAGATGTTACGAAACGGGCGATGGCTTGGTCACCTTTTGAGAACCGTGCACGCAGGCGCGGTTATTTTGTTCACGGCCAAAGGTGAATCCGTACATGACGACGCGTGCTCTGTCTACTCAGTGCTCACTAGGAATCACAGGTATTCAATCCCACCTGCCACTTCGCTGGACGGAGTGCTGCACCCTGATATCCAACCTCGGGCTTAAACGTCGGTGATGTTCAACGAATTATTTCACGGTCTGCTTGACAACGTGAGTCCGTACCCGCTCAAGAATTCTGTAATTGTCATGGACAATGCGAGTATTCACAAATCACCAGGCTTTGAAGCCATTGTGAAGTGAAGGTTTCATTGATTGCGTTCGACGTATCCTGGTCTATCGATATAAAACCAGCTGTACACGCACGAAACTACGCGGAACGTCCCAAGAATTCCGGTAGAGAGCAGGCCCTCCGGTGAGTACTATCGTATGTCGCCCAAATGAATAATCACCACCAGGTGCACAATCACGTCCTCAGCTCGCAATTCCATAGATTTTAAC
This sequence comes from Xanthoconium stramineum, assembly GCA_038090315.1. Classification (NCBI taxonomy): domain Eukaryota; kingdom Fungi; phylum Basidiomycota; class Agaricomycetes; order Boletales; family Boletaceae; genus Xanthoconium; species Xanthoconium stramineum. Next base: position 25,599 of record JBBPMO010000202.1, on the reverse strand, counting down.
GATACGACACCTGGAGGACATAGAACATAGTGTACCTGTATGCAGAGAACCGTTAAGACGATAAAACCTGGGCTGTGTAAAATGTAGTGGACCGAAAGGTAGCCAGTGGGTGGCAAAGAATGGCCGTGTACGGACTTCAACGGCCAGATCCAAAATGATTTGGTGCGCGCCATGTGCTGGTTCGCTTGTACCATGTCTTATAGGTCCAGTAGATGGTTCCTAAGATGCCCGATTGCTCATTGAAGTGGGAACTGAGATGCTATTCAACGTCGACCATTTCAGCGTGACAAGATGACCGAATAGGGGTGTCACCTCCATGCCAGGATTCACGCTCCGCTTCTTTTAGACTCAAACTTATCGTGATGGCGCCTCCTATTTAAATCGGAGTGAGTCGGTCCCTTAACGTGGCTTCCATGCCGATCGTGACAAACCGTGACAAGATTGTTCATATCCTATCGATTTTGACCCCGTCGTATTGATTATGTGCCGACGACCTCAAAACATCACCTTTCCCTGCCGTTATTGTGTGAGCTTGTAGCGGATGGTTCAAAGCAAACCTTCCAGATCCGAAGACAAGAAATTGTGAAGTTGAGTAGTTATACGAGAAATAGTCGATTTTGTGCATATGGTGGCATACGATGGTATACCCAAAGGCTACTTGTGGAAAGTCGCCAAATGTAGTAATATTCCCACGGAGTACAGCTCTCGCCTTTAACGTCGACATGTTGGCTTTTGTTTGCATCTTGTTCGTTTTTCTTTTCTTTTCTCTATAAAAGACTAATGAACTCGTTCTCACAGCTTTTGCCTCCCTCCGGCCGTATGGCGGAGGGCTCTACAAAGTTGGTGCCCGACCTGCTTTGTTGGCAGGCGTAACACACCCACGGCAGTGGGTGTGGCATTCGCGGCTCACAATGCGCGCCCGACTTTGTTGGTCGGGCGTTGCGTTCACGTCAGTGGACGTCGCGTCGCCGCGTGCTGCGTTGCACCAGAGGGGCCGACCTTGGCCCGCTGGTTGCACCAGCTCCCGGCCAACAAACTAACGGACTTTTTTTCACAGGTTTTACCTCCCTCCGGCCGTATGGCGGAGGGCTTTACAAAGTTGGTGCCCGACCTGCCTTGTTGGCAGGCGTAACGCACCCACGGCAGTGGGTGTGGCATTCACGGCTCACACTGCGCGCCCGACCTTGTTGGTCGGGCGTTGCGTCCACGTCAGTGGACGTCGCGTCGCCGCGTGCTGCGTTGCACCAGAGGGGCCGACCTTGGCCCGCTGGTTGCACCAGCTCCCAGCCAACGAACTAACGAACTTTTTTTTTCATAGGTTTTACCTCCCTCCGGCCGTATGGCGGAGAGGGCTCTACAAAGTTGGTGCCCGACCTGATGGGCCGACCTTGGCCCACTGGTTGCACCACCTCTCAGCCAACAAACTAACGGTCGTTTTTTCACAGGTTCTACCTTCCTCCGGCTGTATGGCGGAGGGCTCTACAATGCCCGCCCTGCCTTGTTGGCAGGCGTAACACACCCACGGCAGTGGGTGTGGCATTCGCGGCTCACACTGCGCGCCCGACCTTGTTGGTCGGGCGTTGCGTTCACGTCAGTGGACGTCGCGTCGCCGCATGCTGCGTTGTACCAGAGGGGCCGACCTTGGCCCGCTGGTTGCACCAGCTCTCAGCCAATTAACTAACGAATGTTATTTTACAGGTTTTGCCTCCCTCCGGCCGTATGGCGGAGGGCTCTACAAAGTTGGTGCCCGACCTGCTTTGTTGGCAGGCGTAACACACCCACGGCAGTGGGTGTGGCATTCGCGGCTCAACACTGCGCGCCCTACTTTGTTTGTCGGGCGATGCGTTCACGCCAGTGGATGTCGCGTCGTCGCGTGCTGCGTTGCACCAGGGGGGCCGACCTTGGCCCGCTGGTTGCACCTGCCTCAGCCAACAAACTGACTATCGTTTTTTCACAGGTTCTACCTTCCTCCGGCCGTATGGCGGGGCGCTCTACAAAGACTCAATGCCCGACCTGCTTTGTTGGCGGGCGTAACACACCCACGGCAGTGGGTGTGGCATTCGCGACTCACACTACGCGCCCGACTTTGTTGGTCGGGCGTTGCGTTCACGTCAGTGGACGTCGCGTCGTCGCGTGGTACCAGAGGGGCCGACCTTGGCCCGCTGGTTTCACCATCTCAACCAGAAAAAAATTGCAATGCAACTGACGTTTTTCGAATGTTATGCTCCCTCCGGCCGTATGGCCTTGTTATTCGGGTGTTGCACCCACGTCAATATGGAGGTCCAAGCGGTACAAAAATCCGTGCACACGAAATGAAGGTAGCGCGCACGAATAGAGCGACCCCACACACAAATCGAGCGATCGCGCACACGAAACGGGAATGAATAACGGGGGTAGCACGCACAAAACGAGTGATCGCACACACAAAACGACTCGTAGCGCACACAAAAAATAACTTACGGGAACAAAAGAGGTTGTTGTGTAGACGAGCACAAAACGCTTGCATGCGCACAAAGATCTTGGATATGTAGCCAAGCACAAAATGTGTATAGAAACGCGCAACAAAATGTCCTCATATGATGCGTAGAAACGCACACAACTCGATCCGTGCAGAAAACGGGCACGCAAAGGATCACACAACAGTAATGTATTAGGCAAACCATGCCATCAGTGTATACCTGCCAGATAAGAAGGGGTGAAGGTAATCAAATTCTCGACGGACAATACCGTTCAAAATGATCGGGTTCTCGTCGCAGCTGCCTTCTTGGGCGATATTTGGCTGACTCAGACTGTCCTTGCTGACCTTCTTGCGAGGGACCATCGCCACACTGTGATTCCGAGTCTGGTTGAGGAAGCGACAGGACTGAGATGAATATGGATCACTTCCTGAAAAGACCCGAGCAAAAGGGCGTGTTGACACTGCTCTCTAACCTATCAACAATCGTCAGTAAGCAAAGCGAGCAGGAAAAAATATATACCAAGAACGCGACAGTTCCGTCGATGAAGTGAAACTCGGGGTGCCCTGCGGAAGCCACGTCGCCGTGATTGTCCGGCGGGGGCTTCGTAGTCCGTCCCCTACGTCGCCGTCATCGTCGTCTTCCGTGGGTCTTTTGTCCTCCAGAGGCCTTGTCGTCCCTCCCCACATCGTCGCGTCACGTCAAAATCTCGAGTCGAAATATAGAAGGAAAACGTAGCGATAACAAGGTATAACAGGGTATTTACAATAATGTCCTAAACAGAGCATCGTAAGTACAAGATTGCCGCAGCTAGATTCTCAGGTTCCGAGGGTCCAATGAGGGCAACAAACGCCGCAGCTCCGCCTTCTCCGCTGACGTCCAAGCATTTGAAAGGCCCCGAGAAATGCAAAGCAGTTCAAGAGGGCACTTCGACCTAGACAAGAAATCGAGGACATCCTCGGGTTCTCCGTAATAACCGGCGCAGACCGTGAGCTCCCGAAGTGCAGAAAATGTAGCTGCACACAAAAGGTTACCCAGCTCGACCTTTGTCGCTATGTAGAGCGATTCGAGCTTGTCGTGGGTGAGGGGATCGCAAAGAGACGCAGACCGCGTGGTGCAGGGGCTGCCTATAACGGTAAGCTCCTTGAGGTTGGGGCACCACGTCAGGATCTTCCGCCACACGTCTATATCGCCAGAGACCTCCATGCCTAGGTGCGTTACAGTCACCCAACATGGATCGAAAACTCCGAGAAACTCTTCTGCACCACTCAGTCGCAAGGTGCAGGTGCGTCCTGCTACTCCTGCACTCGCCGGGTCACTGACTGTGGCGACTTCGTACTCCTCATAGCTTGTAAGGGCGTCCTCCAGGGGCCGTTCGAAATCCGGCAGGACCTCGAGGAAGGTCACGCTGGGCAGAATTAGCATCGGATGTGTGTGTTCTTCGGCATCCTCATCAAAGCTGTCAAAGACCATGGAAATCGCCCGAAGGGTTGCGTGTGAGCGAGAACGGAGAGGGAGGTTGGTCGAAGCAATGGGGCCGAATATCAGCCTTTCCAGACGGGGACAGTGATCGAGGAGCGTGAGCAGTACGTCTGCTTCAAAGACGGTATCTGTCGGGAGCCTTACGCCGAGGCGAACGAGGCTGGCCCAGCTCGGTTGGGGTAAAGTCGTAGGCGTTACTGTGAGGGAATCGAGAAGGAGGGTATGAAGGGTCGGGTGCGGATGCGCGATAGTAAGCGTGCAATCGCCTTCCTCGTAACGTGCTTCGATGGCGAGGTGCTTGAGAAGGCTAGACCCCTCGAGCAGCACGTCCAGGTCCAACTCGGACCGGGCCACGATGCGAAATCTCTCGAAGCGACGTCTGAAGGAACAAGCAACTTCCATCCATTCATCCGCAAACGGAGAGCTGTTGCCGAGCGCGATCGCCAGTGAGAGCGGGCGGTTTCCTGCTCTCGAAAGCCACCTCTGATAGAAATCTACGTCTTCGGAGCGGACGGCTTCTGGTGCGTCAAGATCAAACTCGACGTTTGGGATGGTGTCCAGGGAGGACCAGAGCTCGGGTGTGCGAAGTGCAATATCCCTCCACCTGCGACAGACCCGCAGGAGAAGCAGCGGGGCCTCATCCGACGTCGGCTTGACGTAGGTCTCAAGAGGCAAGCACGCAACGAAGATGCGGGCCTGCAATTCCACTGGGAGTCTCTGCATGGGGGGGGTGGCGGGGCGTTCTGAAGGAAGGGGAAGGGCCGGTTGCGAACCTTTTTAGGGCCGAGGGTTATGGACCTACTGTAAGCGGTGGACAATGCGTGAAATTTTCATAAGCGAAAACAAGGTTTGGAATGCCTACCTGGTGCAGAAGCCTGATTTGGACAACAATGGAGGCCAGGTGCATTGGCGGTCCAAACTACGCCCGCGTCAACTGTGGGGAGAGTGGTTCGTGCGAGGTGATCAGGAAGTGCGATGTTGCAAACACTTCGACAGGCTCAGGAAGAGACGCCGGCACTGAGCGCGGCTGCGTTGTTTCAAGCGTGAATTTTACTCGCGACACCCGTACCCCGCTCAAAAAAACACACGCGCCCCTGCGTCGCTGTATAGCCGGGGCAACTTCATCTTGTAATTTGTGATCTTCCGTCGATCTTGGAAACCGTGCATTTCGTTGAGTCCCTACATTCATGTATCAGCGTTGGTAACCATGGTGCCGGAAACAACTGACAAAAACCCTTCTGCTGAGCATATTCGGTGATGAAGCATCTGCGCCCCGTCACCTGTTCGGCACGGTGCCCGATGAGTGAATAGTCCGGTCGTCACGATTCTTCTGGGCCGCAACCACCTGAATGAAACCTCATGTGGTGCGAGGATTGAGCGACGGATAGACCTGTGCTGCAGCTGATATAGTAGACCGAGCCAACGATGCACATGTGTGGACCTGACTCGCGTTCACAGCGCGAAGTTCGGTGATAGACAAACAAAATATACGTGCGATTTCGGCCGCAACGTTGTCAAAGAAATATATCCTTCGCAATAAAACCTCTCAAGTAGCCTCGGGTGTCATCACTACGTCCGTGCCAGTCGCTCCGTTTGTGCCAGCATGTGGCTTGACCACCGAACCCAAAGGGTTGATGATTCTGGCTTATTCGAATGCGGCATATTTCCTTCTAGTTCAAAGCCATATATTCTACAAACCTGGCGACGTGTAATCGGAGATTGAGGGAAACATCTCCAACCCCCTGCTCCATCGCTCACATGCTTCTCGCTTCCATTCACCCTTTTGCTCCAGGGACAAGTTCGACACTGCGTCTTTCGCCGTTCTCATCCCGTTTTCGACGTAAGAAAATAGGGAGCCTGAAGCATACTGTGTGAAAGAGTAGCGTCTTTCACCTTCTTGAATGCTAGTATTCGAGTGAGTGACCACTGCTGAAGGGATGAGGACCGTCGCCCCGGGGGGAAACGTCACCACAAGCTCCAGCTCCTCAAGCACCAGGTGCCCTCCTGCAGAAGGGTCAAATTCTCCGAGGGCTGTGATGCAGCATATGCCGAACGACAGATTTTTCGCGTCACGGTGCGGAATACAAACCGTTCTGGGACCGAGATTGAAGGCCGCTGCAGGCAAGCTGTTCACAAAGGGAAATTCCAAGTTTCTTTTCTCCCGGCGCAATGCCTCCATTGAACTCCGGTAATACTGGTGCGTCTTGGGGAAAAACATCCGGAAAGCCTCTGCATACCATATTGAGCATTGGCATGCGTCCGGGATGGTGCACTTACGGTCCTGAAAGCCTGCTAACCTGGCGAGTGATTCGTTTTGCTTCAATCTCTCCGCCACGTTCTTATAGAGAGAGTCTGTCGCGGTTTGCATTGGCTCCTGTTCTGAAGTGAGTTAAGACTGCCTCTGACAGGAAGAGTCCTTACCGGAGTACCGCCCCCATGGGAGACGCCCGCGAAGATTGCGTGGAATTTCCCTCTCATGTACCCGCTTCCTGGGGGGGGGAGATTCTCGCTTTCTGCTCTGAACGCGGCGGTCACTTTTTCTACGACATCTTTCTCGTACTCTGCCTTCGGCATCCCTGCGAGCACTGCGACAACCCGCTGCGACTTGTCCAAAATCGCATGTGGGCGTCTGCTGTGTTTAAGGAAATCGTAGAAAAGCGGACATTCAAACGTCCCACTCACCTTCCGTCCCACTCAACCAGTTTGAATCCACTCTCCAATAGCTGCCGGAGGCTGCTTTCTTCTTGGCTGAAGGTGTTCTTGAGACTCCCGAGCCATCCCCCTTCCGCAGCCTTCAGATCCTCCGCTCGTGTCTCCACTGCCGTCACGGAATGCCCGTCCGCCATTTCGCGCAGGTGTTTGAGGGCCACGCCCTTCAGCTTGCCATCTTCCCGCCCTTCTTCTTCCGCGTCCAACTTCCTCTTTTTTTCCCGCCTCGCACGTCTCCCCTTGTTACGCCTCTTTCGCCTACTATCGCTGCAGGCGGAGCTTCCCAAATTGGCCGTTGGAACGCTGTGTGCTTCCCTGGGCCGCGTGTCTGCCTCGGTTACCCCGCACTTGGGCATGCCCATGCCCCGCTTTTCGGCCGCTGCATGCACGTTGGGATCGTGCTCGCCCCATAGGTGCTCTGCCTTTGCTTGGCCCTCGACAACGTCGCCAAAATCTTGGTCCCCGGGATGCCTGTTTGCTCTTCGAACGGCGTCCGAGAGGCCCAGACGAAGGTCGAAGGCAGTAGGTATTGTCTTCACCCCAGCTGCTTTCTTACCTTGGACCTCCATGGCTGATGTTGGTTGAAAAGGCCCAGCTCCGACCGACTTTCAGCCGGCGGCAACTGAGCCATTGTTTTTTCGGGGTCAGTAGTTATGTAACGCACGCAACTCAAGCGGTTTCAAGCGCTGGAGGCTGAGGTGTGTCAGCGGGTGGCAGTTGTCGGCGCGGTCCCCGACAATGGCGGCCAAGTGGTGACTGTGCGGTTTGCCTGCAAAAAAATGCAGTGGCAGAAAAAAGAGCATGGCAGGAATTTTTGGAATAAGCGTGCCAATGTGACGCCGTACTCACGGGCATTGAAACTTTTGTACCTTGCATGCTTAAGGCCATTTAATGGGGCGTAAGACCCTCTCTTTTTTCTCTTTCTTTTTTTTTTTACGACTACAACCGCAAGACAAACAACAGTCCTCGTGTGAAAACACCCAGGCATAGCCACTGAGTTCTTCCGTCACAACCATGGCTCGCAAGACTAAGGCATCCACCACAACCACGAATCGTAAGGCCAGAGCAAGTTCGAAGGCCCCTTCCAAGGCCAAGGGCTCCGTGTTCAAAGTGCGCCCGCATCCCTTGAAAAAGTTCACGCTACACCCCAATTTCGTGGCGTTAGAGAGGGCCGTCTGGGCCGAATCGCTGGACAAGGTTCGCTGGTACCAGCTCCCTGTAGAACAGGAGTATAGCCACCCCGGAGGAGGCAAGTACGTGCGATGCCGCGTTGAGGTGTTCGATTCGCAGAAGAATTCCCGAGGCTTCCTCCCTCTTCCCCTTCGATATCGTGACCACTGGGTCCAGTTATGCTACACCATCGTCCACACACGTTGCGAATGGGACGCCTGGATTGCATCCAGACCGTCCCAGCGCAGAATTTCGGGGTTCTCTCAGAATCTGGTCGACGACGTCGCTCAACAAAACGCAGCGCGATTACTGCACTACCTCAGAATCCGGCGCAAGATCGTTGAAGAGCTGCTGTCTCATACCATGGCCGCCGATGGCAAGGACCACCTCGACATTTTTGACGAGTTCTTGATCCGAGATGCCAAGGGCTGGCTCTGGAAAGACTACAGCGAAATCTCTGCAAACCAACGGATATGGATGAAGGCCGACCCTGCTAGCCGGCAGAATGCAGAATATTTCGGTAAGACCTTTCTCCATCCGAAGTCACACCTCCCCCAGCTATCATTCTGCAGACTGGCGCTGTCAAGACCATCTTGCTCCTGAACTCCTCGCTCCCCAGGACGACGACAGCTGGGTCTACGGGAAAATAACGCACTACGACTTCAAAAGTTCCTGGAGTAAGAGGCTGAGGGACGTCATCACATTCTGCTGCGACGAAGCCCTTCGGAATGCAATCGGGGAGACCACCGTCCGCTCCGACGCCACACGCTATCCCGTTCTGTGGCTCGAAGGGCATGCGCCCGAGGTTCGATTCCTCACTGCAGAAGAAGACCTCCTCTTCAATCATCCGAGAATGTGAGTCGAAAGACATCCGTCCATAATGCAGTCACTGACGAATGCTTCCCAGGCCCGCCCCGTTGTAAGTCCAGTCCTCTGTCTACGGTCTGTGTTAAGACTTACATCCTAGGCCCCCCCCTTCCGCACGCCTCCCTTCGGGGGCTGATAACCGCCCTCTTGACTGCCCAGAGGCAAGGGATCTACTCGAAGCCTTTGCAGACCCTACCCGCAGAGTCGAAATTCCTGAAACTGTCCAGGCGATTGAGCAGCTCTTCGGTGACCGCTATGACCGGTCATTCTGGTCGAAGATACTCGACGTCATTGCGTTCAACGAGAGCGGTCTGCCGATGCTTGAACGAGCTTGGGCGCTTGTGGTGGCAGCTCAGCAAGCTAATCATGCTTCGTCTTCCGCCCTGCCCCAGCAAAACACAACAGGCAGCGGCGCTGGGGCAAACCCTTCAGACGCGGGCACCTTGGCGGGAAACACCGTCACAGCAGCTCATCAGCCCGCGTACGGTTCACCGCCTGCCCAGTCGGATCAAAACGACGCAAGCGTTCCAGTTGAGATGAACGCGTCTAATTCAATCACTGTAGCTGCAAACTCCCCCGTAGCTGTTCCCCAAGATGCGAGCGCATCATCGACCGTCCAAGACCGACCTGGGTTAAGTCACCACGGTGCCAACGGGTTGAGGCCAGACCCTGCGTCTGGGGATTACACCGATCATATGCAACAGTACCTATCTCTGGACCAAAATATGATCTAGTTTTAGCGGCTTCCATCCTCCCCCTGTATATTCGAGTGCAATGTACGCGTCCATTGAGCTATTTCTGCAGAGCCATCACACTACGTGCCTCGTTGTCACTTCAGGTACTTTTTGTTTTACTATAGCCTCGCTTCAATGACGTCTGTCCTCGACGTGTGCTCAATGACTATGCAGGTTTAGAGGGGCGGCTTCTCTGCCAGTTAACTCTCAACCTGACGCAAGCCTTTTTTTTTTAGAAGGAAAGCAAGAGCAATACGAGCACAGGCAAAAAACACCGCACGTGTCGAAAGCCGACTGCGACCGGCATTCAGGGTTTGAAGCAACACGGTTACTACCGTCGAGGGGTGGAACGTCGGGGCAATCGGTTGTATTTTACATGCCGTCGGCCTGAGTCGCTCGCGAAAAGAGCTAGCGATGCGACGGTCCTTCTTCTAAACCACCCGACCCTGGCGTTTATGTTTTCGCCCACATCCGCGCAAGCAAGGACAGGTGACGATGAGAGCCGGCGCACCTTGAACTCCGTCGTCCAGGAACTTTTCCTGGCGTCCAGTGCTCTGGAAACAAACGCCGCGGTGGTGGAAAGGAACAAAGTGCACAGTTTTCGCCGTCATGGAGTCAGCTTGCACAAAACGCCCATAGCATTGTTTGGGGAGAGCGGGAACGGATCACAACACAGGAGATTCGTGCGACTAGCGAACTAACGGCGAGACCATTCTACAAAAGCGCTGACAAGACGGGCTGAAGGAGGGAACGCATGCCAACAAACGCGCTGGTTGTCTGCGAACACAGGGTGAACCAGCTCAGCGAAATCCTTCAGGACACCAGGCCTCGACTTCCACCCACACTTCAAGCATTGTGTACGAACCGAGTCGCCTCTGTGGTTGCGGACGGCGATATCTGCCTGTGTGACATGACACGCGCTGGGACCGCCGCATGAAAGGAAATGGACTCCCCACGCAGTATACGGTGGCGAGTGGATTGCAATCTTGCGGCACAACACAGGAGATTTGGGATCCGCGGAGCGTTCGCGAAGGACGAATATTACTGGAGTATGTTCGATGAGGCCTTTGCATGCGTCCAGAGAGTGGACGAAGCTGCCCCAGAGGGTTGGCGGCGCTGCTTGCGAAAGGGTGGGATTGTCCACTCCGATCGTTCGCATGGCTGTGGAAATCAACGCGGTGATTTGTGCAGGGGTGGTTTCGTCCGAACCCAGGGCGGCAACGAAGTCAAAGTGCCCGCTGTGTGTTACTGTTCAGCGGGAGGAATAAATATGTTACGAATAGGCGCACTCCCGCACAAGGCTGACGACGTCATTGATGCCTTGCCCTTCGTGAATCCAGAGCCCTTGCGTGACCAGAAAGAGACCTCGCCAACCTCCTCGTGCATTTATGGATTCATGGAAGAGGGTTTCGGACACGGGGGCGCCTAGGATTAGAGGTGCGTGCAAGCGTGCACAAAAACGTTCCCCGAGAAAGCGAGCGGTAACGTCGCATACTGTACCAAAGGCCCCTCCATAGCCAAAGCCACCGCTGCTCGCATCGCATTCGGTCTCGAGGACTACGAATTTGTTTGCGGGAAAACCGATGTCGAAGGACTGCCTGTCGAAGACTGCTGCGGCTTCCAGGAGTGAGGCGGAGGCGGTGTGTCCGCCGGGGCTGAGCTCTACGCGGTCGACACAAAGCTGGAAGTCTCAGTCAGACGGAAGGAAAGGATGCTCGAGCAGCTTACGTTCTCTGGCTGGTTCCTGTATTGATGTGCGATATCTTCGAACAAAGCCCTGCAAAGGGGCGTGTCTGCAGGCGACATATGAACCAGGAGCAGCGGCCAAGGTATCTTTGAATGAATGCGGCCGTGGTAACCTGTAAAACATGGCTGGGTGGAGGTCATTTTTTTTTGACAGGCAGGGGCCACCTCCATACAGACCTCGTCAACGACAAGCGCTTGCGCTTTTGGCACCATTCGCACGCAGTGTGGACAGAGGAAGCGCGGAGGGATGCTGCTCGGGGTGCAGTTAGGGTGGGAATGCTGTCCCTCGACGCATATCTTCGCGAGACAGCCCTGGCAGACCAGGAAATCCGCTCCTCCTTGGCCACAAAAGTTGCAAGAAAGAGATACCGGAGGACGAGGGGGTTCCCTGACTGAATTGGGTTAGTTAGGGCAGTGGCACTTCACTCGGGACCGACTAAACACCTCGCGAAGCCTGGACGGCGAGCGTTGTCCGTTCATAGGCAGCTGGGTCTACAAGTCGGCGTGGAGGGGCGGCATTGCTAAGCCCAGCCAATTGGGAGGCTCTCACCGGCCCTGTGTTGTTTGCGCTGGATTTAGGCATGGAGCTGGAACTGACAAAAGGCGCAAAAACGTTCCACAGCAAAACTACCCGACATCACGTGGGGTGACGCGTGGACCGCGATTTCTACGGTTCCCAGCGGTAAAACTTTTGAGAGTGGCCCCGGTGCCTTCGTGCGACCCCACTGATGCTTTCCTAGAAGGAGAAAAATGAAAGAAATCTTATTTCCGAGGGACCCCATAGAATTCGGCGAGGTTGGCAAGCCACAACGGCTGCTGCATGAGATGCGGGACCGAAACGTTGCATTACAGCCCTTGATGTTTTGTACTGCATAGCACAGGTGGTAGAAACACACCGCGAAACATAGGACGTGGCCTCCATTCCGTGAGGAAGGGGCCTCAGAGCCCTGCCTGCACTCATGTCACCGGCCAGTCCCCGTGCGAGCCGGTCGCCACAGTGAACAATACTTTGTACAGTGAGAGCCTGACAGGGCGTGAAATTCCAGCGCATTGTACTACCGTGGGGTTCATCTCCTCACGAGGACGCTGCAAAGAAGTCGCTGGTCTTGCGCTGGGATCTCAGCCCGGAAAGTATCACCGCAGTGGACGCGCACCGCAACTTCACCGTCTTCATGCAACTCCCCGACCCGCAACCTCAATCACTCGCTTGTTGAGCGGAGGGAATCACGCCACGTCACGTGTATCAGTTTGACAGCTCTGAAGCTATCGTTCCGAGGAAACAGTTCGCCACCTGCCATGGCTACCGGTGCTGCTCAGTCCGAGACGTCCACCCCATTCAAACGGCATCTTTCGACAGTGGCACCCTATACTACCCATGCAAAGTACAGGGTCAAAGAAGTGTCTCAACTGGGGAAGGAAATGCTAGGTTACATCGTGGGGCCCATGCCCGTTCAGGAGTTCCTCGACGAGTTCTTCCCTATGAGAGATCTAGAAGGATACGTAGCGAAGCCCTTCGAGAAGGGGACCTTCAAGAAGGCCGCGGCCTGTGAAAGCGAGACATCCGCATACGTGCCCTTTGTAAGTGACATAACTTGGCCTCCACGCTGCTCACGCATTCGTCACGCAAAGGTTGAGTGTGCTGCATCATTAGCCCCTGGGCTAGAGTTTGTTAATAGCTCCAGCCATCCGGACAGCTCCCGTCGAACCGACTTCAGTTTCGACGTCAAGCCGGACGTCTGTGTTTACAGTAAGGGAGCCACCGCCGTTCGATCAGGCCCCACAGACGTTTCTAGTGTTGAGATCACCATCGAGTTTAAGTGGAAAGCCAGAGACGATCCGTTTTCCTCCCTGCAGACGAAGAACAGGGGCCCACATCATGGAACGTTCGTGCACAGCTCCAAGACAGCTCTCGACACTCTAGGCCAGATCACCGCGTACGTGGCTGCTCAGTTCGGTTCGCAATTCCGCACGCACTGCTACTCAGTTCTCATCGTTAAAAATATCGCCCGCATCGTACGATGGGACCGCTCGGGCGCCATCGTCACGGCACCCATCGCTTACAGCAAGGAGGGAGGGTTGGAAGAGTTCCTACGTCGGTTCTCGAAAGCATCGCCGGCCATGAGAGGGCTTGACGAGACAGTCACCGTTCCTCCCATCAAAGACTCTGCGGTAGCTCGCGAATGCTTGGACTTGCCTGCCAGTGTTCCGATGTTCCAAATAGAAGTAGGCAGCCCCTCCTCGAGTGGAAGATTCCGGGTCATCGCACCTGCGCCGATCGCGCCGCCTTACAGCCCCCCGGGACGTTCAACTCGCGGCCTCGCTGCTTATGATCCAGTCGGCAAGCGGAAAGTTTTCCTGAAAGATACCTGGCGTGCGGATGCGGTCGGAATCGAGCCAGAGGGCGAGACATACAGGCTGCTGCACGACAACCAAGTTCGTAACATACCCCGGTGCATCGCAGCCGGCGACGTTTCGAGCGACTTGCACCATGCGACGCGGACGCAGAGGTATATGACTAAGGACTGGGCAGCGCAGCTATTCGCCGGCACAGAATCCGCCAGGCCTGCCGCTCATCGCCATTACAGGTTGGTGCTGGACACCGTCGGAACCAAACTGGTGGAGTTTAGCAGCACACGCGAGCTAGTCACCGCGGTGAGCGATGCCCTGGATGGTGAGAGCGTGTGGAGGCGGAACTACGGCTCACCGTACTAATCCCGGCTTCATTAGCTCACGAGGACGCCGTGAAGAAGTCGCTGGTCTTGCACCGGGATCTCAGCCCCGGAAATATGATCATCGTAGATGGGCGTGGGATGCTCATCGACTGGGACCTTTCCAAGCGAATGTCAAGCGAGGAACCCTGCGGCCCACGGCGGCCCATGCGCACAGTACGCCGTTCACCCCTCCGCCCATTTATGGGCCACTTAAGCATACCCCCTTCGGATAATTCTACTGCAGGGCACCTGGCAATTCATGTCGGGTGCGCTCGTATACTTTAAAGACGCCCAGCACACAGTTGAGGACGACCTGGAGTCTGTTCTTTACGTGCTGCTTTGGGTGTCCGTCATATACTCGCACTCGAACCTCTCACCAGAAAGGCGCACGCTTTTCATCAACCAAACTTTCGACACGCCGCCCATCGAAGGCTTCGGAGGGGATGCTAAGATGGTGTTTTTGGGAAATCCTCGTGCGTTGGAAACAATGCAGTTCACAGACCGCGAAGGGAAGGCAAACCGGAAAGCACTTAAAGACCTCTGCTTGGGCCTAGTGGCGGTCCTCGCTCCCCGGTACCCGAAAACTACAGAGAACAGCTGGGCAGCATGCACGTCTGGACGGAAAGCAACGCACGGTGACCTATCGACCCTATTTACCGCTGCTCTGAGCAACAAGGATTGGCCCGAAAATGACGAGTCCAACCCGCAGGAACTCAAGCTTGCTACGGATGACGGGCGTTTCGCGCCCTACCGTGTGACGAAAACGGACTGGGAGTCCAATGCATACTCTCCAAAATCAACGAAGAGGCAGCGGACGGGTGGTAAGGAGGAATTGACCGGCGAGGGCCTTGAAGGAGGGGCAGACGCCAGTGAGGAGGGGGAGGGGGAGGAGCACCTGGCGCGTCCGGCCGAAGATGCAGACAGTTTCGCGTAATGCCACGTAACAGACGCTGTACATTCCTGGGCGAAAAGAACAGGGGATAAACATCGAAGTCACAAGCCCGCATTCCGTCGATGCCTTTGGCGTGACACCAGGCGAAAGAAGTTTGGCGCTACGGTTCTACGGAGCTTGGAGGTGGGATCCTGAATCCCTCCCTTGGCCAGACCCTGGCGCTATATGCTCCCCTTGGCAGCCCAGCACGTGTGATACGGATACCGGCTTCATCGAGTTGGAGTATTACGTGGCCCACGGGTGGAGAGACAGCGGCGCAGTACGCGATGTATTTCAACTCCATGTGGTATAAAATCAAGACTTGAAGGGCTCTGAGTTTCAGTATAGAATGAGAGGACAGAGCGACCCACAGCCGCCGAGCAGGTTTAGCCTCGGTTGTCTGGTGCCAGCCAGGGCAATTCCCTGGAAAGGCCGTCTTCTCTGGCGAACGGCATTCAGCAGGGAACTGGGAAAGCTCAAGCATGAGGAAACGACGCGGCGTTCCTGTGGAGAAGCGGGCACACAGTGCGGAGGCACACTATTACAGCTTACTGCATGCAATGGTCTTCTATTCCATCGCTACCACAGCCTTCCGTTTGCTTTTGGGCGAGTTCTCGCACCTTCGTGAGGCCGTCATCAGCGAGGTTCCGAAGCTTTGAGTCAGTACGTGCGGTCCTGTGATGGTTGCGTGCCCATACAGAGCCTGAGCGTGTGGGTGTGACTTAACTTTGCTGAGAGGGAAGGGATCAGACGAGGTCGAGAGGTCGTGAAGTCCGAGAGCTTAGGCAAGGCGAGGAAAGCAGCGGTCCGCTGCAGGGCGTGACTGGAGGGGCAGTCGACGACGACAAGCGCAACAGTGGTCCTTTCCTACGACTAGCATCACAACACACTCGCCGCCAATCCTTCTTGATCGTATGGCTCCGCAAGCATCGCTGTCCTCTCGACCACCGCCCGTTCTGAATCAAACGAGCAGCCCCCCACCACACTGCGTCAACTGCCGGGAACGCTGGAAACTTTCAAACGCTACTTACTCGACTGTCTACACTCCGCCCGCGAAAGAGCCGTCGCGGAATACCAGACCAGAAGCAGCACATACAACATCCCATTCCTCCTGTCAGACGTGAAAGTCATTCAACCATTGCGCAACTTTGTCAGCGGCACGAAACGTTTCCACTCTATACTCGGTGACGTGTCCTTCCGCCACCGCCAGCCGAACCCACTATGGTCGTCAGCGCAGATCGCGAGAGAAGTCTGCTCGCGGAAGGCACTGTGATATCTAGTTTCCTGGCTGGGCTGAAAAAGTCTCTTGCCAATCGTTCCTCTAAGGAAACGTTGCACAGGGTATACGGCAGGGCTCTTGAGGTGTCACCCTGGTCGGAGCAGGGCAAGTTCCGCCGGATGGATCGAAAGGTCTGACGTGTGAGAAGAACGGTTTCCCTTGGGTCTATGCTCAGCGAGACATCCGTCTGTCTATTCTATGGGAATGTGTGTGACCTGAGACTGCGGTAATCTACACGGCCCGGTGACGGAAAGAAAAGAAAGAAAACAGGAAATAGCGCTGTCTAAAGGAACAGGCTGGAGTCCTTCCTCTCCAGATAATCGCAGCACCACAAGAAGGCCTCAATCGCATTGTGATAGCGGCCGTCAACTTCCACTCCCGAGCTTGCCCACTCAAGGTACTCCTCGAAGGTAGTCCCCGGCACTCCCAAGTCATGCCGCATTCCGGCCAGAAGGTCCCGCTTCTGACCGGCGATGAATGCAGTCTTGAAAACAACGTACTGGAACGGACACTTCCGTCCTGAGCCAGGAACATAGGGCTTGTGGCATTCGGGCCCCTCACCGTCGCGGTCACCCTGCGGAAGGCCACAGGTGAAGCAATATTTATACTGCTGGAAGACGAACATCTTTCTGAAAGCGCTGTACCTTGGCCCGTGGGTCTCGAGGTTGGAGCAAGGCGTCGGAAAATGCTCCGGTTGGATCAGGGACTCCACCAACAGGTGTGCGATGCATTTGCCGGCCAAGACGGGCACGTACTTGTTGAGCTTGGCCGTGCGCAAGAGCCTCTGTTTCTTGATCCGCAACGCCTGTGCCGCTCTCGTCTCAGAAGTACCTTGGGGCTGCGATGCGTTCTTCTCCAGCATGGCTCGCGCTTTCGGAAGGTTCCATACGTCCTCGGGCGTCCGCGGCAGGTCTGCCAACGTTGCGGTCCGAAACAACCCGCTACAGCCCTTGGGTCTCCCCAGGTCTAGACGAGGCGGATGGGCGCCTTCCTGCTCGGCCAGCTCCCAGAGGATCGCCGGGTCGAGCGCTGGGGGCCCATACAGATCTTCGCTGTCCTGCGAGGACGCTGGAACGAGGTCCTGTGGCGATGTCCGAAGGTCAGCCTCAGCTTTGCGGTCCGGAATGGCAGCACCCGCCAAGCAAGGAATGAAGCGCACCTTGAACGCTCCCATATGCTGTCGTACGCCGGTGTGTGACGCTGCGTGCGACTTCGCCCCAGAGGGAAGAGGCTGCTGCGGCTCGTCTCCCGTCAGTAATGCTGCATCTGGACGACGTGGATCTCACCTTTGTTTTCGGCGTCTGGACTACGCCGACCTGCCGAAGGCTCGCGTCGGTTTTCATAGGCCAAGCGGGCGGAGCCAATGACTCGACGGACCCGGCAACACCCTTGCTTGCAGCGACGACGGCACGATGAACCGGGTCGCTAGGGTTGCAGACGTCGCAGGCCACTCGTCGCGGACGCTCCGCGCACTTGTACGCATGGGCTGCTCCGTCGAAAGCCATGCTTGTGGAGAACACTCTGCACACCTCGTCATTCCCTAGGACCGCCCTCACCGCGTTGCTGGAAGCCAAGTCTCCCTGGAGGAATCGCTCTGGCTCTGTGTCGACCACGATCGCGTGGGACCTCTTTCCATCCCTGCCGGCCCGACCCACCATCTGTACCGTGACGAGCAGCCCATACTCGGGGTTCTTCATCACCACGAACCTCACGTTCGGTCGGTCGACGCCCTGAGCAAACCCTGTCGTGCACGCCATCACCTTGGTTTCTCCCGCGTCCCAGCGGAGAATGTTCTCCTCCATCGTGTCCCCCGGTTCACACAGGTCACTGTGGTATGCCGCGCACCCGGATTTGCTCGCGAACTTGGAGAGCTCGATCTTTCCGTTGAAAAACACCAGGATTCTCTCCTCGGGCTCCAACATCGCATGCAGGCATGCCACGATTCGGTGGAGCGGCAGGTCGTCTGCAGTGGAGAGAGCCCTGACGTAGTGGAGGCCTATCTCTTCTCGATCGGTCGGCCCTCGAATGAATGCGACCGTTTGCTGCTGCAGCGTGAATGGTTTCAAGAGCTGGTCGGTCATAGAAGGGGGGCAAGTGGCAGAAAGGAGAATTATCTGGACTGACAGCTGGCTGCATTTCTTCGCCAGCGCTTGCCACCTGGGCTTTCGGTCAGGATGACACCGGATCATGTCATGGAACTCGTCGATGAAGACTCTCTTGATCTTTTTCCCTATCGGCTGCACCAAAAGACTGAGTGAGGAGTGAGTTGAGTACAGACAGCGTGAGGCATGGTCGAACTACATGCCTTTGGAAAGCCTCTGACCCTACATGCTCCACCTGCAAAAAGAGGATGCGCACGCCCTCGCCCACCTCCTTCGACCGCCCATAGTTGTGGCAGCGGATGCCAGCCTTCATGCACCGTTGGTACTGCTCCTCCATCAGCGCCCTGAATGGACAGATCACCACCGAGATCCCATCCAAGCCGAGCAGGGGTGGAATCATCCATAGCAAGCTCTTTCCTCCTCCGGTCTTCAATACCACGACCATATCTCTCGGGTCCTGGTTCATGATCGCCATCAACGCATCCATCTGTTCCCTGCTCTTTTCCTGGGCATGGGGGTTTCCGAACAGACGCCTGATCGCACCCCGGATCGACTCCTCTTTCTCCCTGGTGGTCAGATCTGGTGTGGAAGACCCAATAGAGCTGTCCAGGCCGTCACGATCCCAGGGCGCCTTCGACCGGACTGAGGTGGCTCTCGACAGGACGTGAGAGCTCCCGTCCCTCCGCAATCGCTTCGGTGGCGTCTTCGTTTCCTCCTCGACTTCCAAATCTGACTCTACTGGCACAGGGACCCGCCTCTTTCTTTGACCCACCACAGAAGGGATGGGTCGAGAGATGAGCGAAGGCGGAGTCTTAGTTGCGGAAAGAAGGGGAGAAGGAGAGGGGAATGGCTCGAGGTCCGACGAAGTAAGGTCCAGGAAGATGCTACCCCACGGTTCAGCTTCCTCCATCACAGCTGCCTCCTGGTGAGCGCTTGCGTGACCTGCAGCTGCAGGGTCATCCGAAGGTGGACTGAGAGAACTTGAAGACGTTGCCGCCACGAGCACCACCTCGTTTACCGAGGGCCATGCAGTACGCGGAGCGGGAGGGGTAGGTCGCGGGACGTGTCGCACGAGAGAATGGGGAGGGGCGAACTTGGCGATGGACGGTGAAGGTTGGGGGCCATCGGCATCAGCATCGGCATCAGCATCAATGTAGATCTGCTTATCGAACTGGGGGTGGACTGGAGCAGGAAGCATGGGTTGTACAAAGGCGGGATCCGAGTCGGGAGTGGCTTTGGAGGAGGGTAGGGCAGGCACCTCTGCTCGTTCACTTGAGGACCTAGAGAGCACCCTACCTAATTTGGCCAACACTGCCTCTGCAACCGTGTTCGAGAGCTCTGGCAGCATCTCAGACAGCACAGACTTCAAGGCATCCTTTTCTGGTCGAATGGACCCTCGAGACCTCACGACGGTGATGGGGTCCTGGATGGGGAAGGGACCGAGACCGAGAAATGAATGCCACTCGTCGGATATCCACTTCTGCTTCTCAATGTCGCCGTGGGTTAGGCGGGGATGGTCTCCGAATGACCTTCCATAGTGTGCTTGGTCTATTTTAGTGGAATGATCGGCAGCCTCTGCGAGAACGTCATCCAGAGCATCGAATGTTGCGTCAGGGGATATGAAGTGCTGGGCCATCGCGATCGCCGCTTGGCGAAAGTCGCGAGAGCCCCACGCACAATCAAACAGTTCGCCGTTCTTTGCCATGAACTTGCTGTAGAACTGCTCCGCCTCCATGTGCTGGCCCCCCCGCATGCAAAGGTATCTGTCGAGCAAAAAAAAAAAAAAAAAAAAAAAAAAAAAAAAAAGAAGAAGAAGAAGAAGAAGAAAGAAAGCCTGGTTAGAACAGAGAAAAGGAAGCGGCGTGCGGCACATGGCTCACGTTCTATGCAGTTCCATCGCCTCGTCCCCGTACACGACGCCGACCAAAATCGCTTCTGCCTCCCGGAGGCCACCCCCGATGAGTTCGAGCAGGATGCTGGACACCTGTGAAGGTGGAAACGAAGGCGTGCAAGAATCCTTCCCGGAAGCGTTGCTCGTTTTTCCGTCCCTCGTCATGAAGTACATCTCGCCATTCCAAAACTGCAGGTTTCTCTGCCGGTCCCCATTCCTTATTTGGAGCCGAATGAACTGGGCCACCCGGGTCGAAATCCCCAAGGTTATGAACAGGAGGTGGAGTACAGAGTCCCACAACCTCTCGCACCTCTCGAGGAGCAGTTTGACCTGGGGGATGTCCCAGCAAAGCATGCCGCTGGAATCGATGCTTGCAAGTTGGTATGTCTCGACGAGATGGTAGAACATGGCACGTCGCCTTTCACAGAACGGTTTTTCGTCCAAGAAGCTGTAACCACGCGAGTCGTTCGAGGTGTCGTCCAGTATGACTTGCATGCCCTGCTCGACCGCCAGCTTTCTCTGTGTGATCGCATGGTACGTTTTCCAGGCTGTGTCGATCAGCTCCTTGAGGCCTTCACGCAGCTTGTCAAGGGACATCGTCTGAGTGCCTACGGTGAAGGACGCATGGTCCTTGCCGATCGTCACCTTCGGGTCCTTCCTCTCGGAGAGGACGAGGGAGGTGGCGAATTTGGAGAGGTCCACGACCATGTTGAAGGGACGAGGCAAGCCTAGGGCCAGTGTGGATGCGTGTAAGGTTCCCAGCCGGCTGGGAGGCGGACTCGGTGGTCAGTGAAGAAATCGGAAGGGAGACTGGGGAGGCACCCACTGGATCAACTCTTCGTCGTCACGAAGGGGCTCTGCGAACGCTTGGATGAGCACTGTTTGCCGCATGAGGTACTTTAGCTTCGCCAAGTCCGGCGTGAAGGAGGATGCTGGGTAGAAGTTTCCATCCGGGCGCAGGGCCTTCAACCACATCCACTGCTGGATGACGTCCGTCCAGCCGCCCTGGTCCTTGGCTGACACGACGGTCCATAAGAAGTCTTGAGAGCTTCGCGTCAGCCCATCCCCCTCCTTCTGTCGCAGGGCATCGACGAGGGCCTGTAAGGTGGACCGTTGCTGAGTCGACAGGAAGAAGGTGAAACCGGGATCGCCCATGGAGGAACTGGAGGTGAGGTAAGACCTCAGTATGGCGGTCAGCATTTCCGTGAGGAACCGGGGATAGTTTTCATTTGACTCGGGCAAAGGGGTCCAGTGCGTCGCGCTATGATGGGCGAGGGAGTGGGGTTGCGAGCCGTGAGCATGCATGGTCTGGGTTAGAATGGGGTGAGGGATGGCTCACCCTTCGCTCGGTATGTTAGCGCCATGAATGAGAACCTTCAGGGCAGTGAGCTTGCTGGAGCGATCGTTCAAGAGGGTTCGGCCGAGCCGAAACAGGCTGTCGACAGCAGGCACGAGGGCTCGCAGGGCGCCTCCGAACTCGTCAGGCTTAAGCCTGTCTTTCAGGGCCAAGGCCTTTTCTCGCAAGGCCCTGCTGGCACGTACTCGGGGCAAATAGTCTGCCCAGCCGGTGACTCTCAGGAGCGCAGGGGGCGTTCTGTCCTTGTCTGTGGCGACGCCGGCGATGCCATCTGTGTTCGAAGAAGTGCCGACGTCCAGAAGAGCTACTTGGAGGAGGATGGGGTCCTTTTCGTTCGGCAGGGCGTCGGATACGTGGAAAAAAGCCTTTGCGACGGAATTGAAGAGGGCCTGGACGTTGCAAGGTCGGTATCTCCCTTGGTGAAGGTGACCGAGGGCATGTTCGGTTCGTTCATGTTTCTTGATGACGTCCTCAGACTTGACTGCGTAAGTACAGCCGGCCATCTGACATGCGAAACCAGGCTGGGGGGGACCCAAGCCCTGGACGACAGGTCCACCCGGTGAGGGAAGGGGGACGTCTTCGGGACGGGCGTAGACGTGGTGACGGTGGAGGAATGCCTGTAGGTCTGCGGAATCCTTGCCAGTGATGGTGTGGGCATGTTGGGCCTTGCGGTGGCCTTTGAAGACGTCGGATGTCAAGGCGACTTGGCACGAGCGGCAGATGAAGACATTCAAACCGGAGTGAAACCAGATGCCGAGCCTGTCGAGAACTGTGCCCCCTTCAAGGTAGTCGACCAGTGGGTTCAGAGCGACGGTGCCCTTTTCACGGCCTGGATCGACGGGTCTCGCATGTCAGCCCAGAGTCAGGGTGGAGTGAGTCTGCTCACCTTTCTTCTTCAGGTCACCTCCGATCGGGGCCTGGTTGAAGGGAGGGGCAGCGTCAGCTGAAAAGCATGGACGGCGATGATCAGCACACGGGCGGTGAACGAGGGTGAAGGGATTCGCTCACCAGTTCCATTCTCGACCGCTGGAATGGCAGGGCCTGCTGGTGATTTGGTGCCATCCTGCTCGCCTGGGACTGTGGTTCAGGGACAGGACCCGAGTGTGAGTGGATATGGGTTAGGGAATCTGTTTTGACACGTACCTATGGGACCGTCGAAGACATGGATGTCTTGAGGAAGATCATGGGCGTCGCGCATATGCTTGGTCGCTCTGTCCCTCCGGTTGGTCGTGACGGGACAGCGAGGGATGGGGCAGAGCAATTTGCCTTCACTGATGGTGAAGGACATCTTGGAGCCTGCGAGTTGGAAAGGAACAGGAGTGAGATGGTAATGCCAGGCATGTCTTCTCCCAGGAATGCCGCCGGGAGCGAGGCAATCGGGAACTGGGCACTGACGAGGGGTATCAGATTGGTTAAGAGTGGGCATGGGTTTGATATGGAGAGACAAAATAGCAAGGGGAAAGCTTGAGGAGGGCCACTCAAGGTCGAAGGGCGGTCGGTTTTTAAGACGCTCTGGGGTTCGCTCCCCTGGTGATGGTGCTCTGACCCTGCTAGGACAGCACATTGGACCCGTCGTATAGGCACCTAACGACGCCCTGGAAGAGGGGCGGTCGACCCTCTGTGCCTGAGGATGGGGGGCTCGCTTATGCTCGGGGAATGATACCTACCCCCCCCCCCTGGGCACCAAGGATGGCGGGTGGTACCGCTTCGATTTATCAACTCAGCCGCTGTCATGGTAGGACTGCTGAGGAGGGGCGTCAGGGGTGGTGGTGACGCGAGTTCCAGACCAAGGAAAATGCTAGGAAGGCTACACTAGTATGATGGCATGCCAGAGGGGTTCGGACGGTCATTCATGGTGCTGTGCCTGGTTGTCGGTCATGTGGACAGGGCGAGTTGCTAAGTAATGGGGGGAGCACGAAGGTCGTATAGTTGGCAAGGATGGACTACATACAGACTATGATACAGTACGGGACGTTCAGGACGTCCGGATCAAACTTAGAAGGAAGCGAAGGAGCACCGAGGTTGTGAGTAACACTGGACTCCTCGGCAGCTCGGTATCTTGCCATCTTAGCATCCGACTTGGAGGATTATGATGGAAACTCGCCATCTCAGCATGCTGTCAGACTTGCTCAGGGGGTCGTTGAAAAGGGATGATCATTGATGATGATAAACTACGGGTAAGAACGAAATGGACACTCTCCAGTCTGAGAGGCCTAACCCCTCACGTACGGCATTGACTGCTTCCAACGGCTTTGCTTTCTTCGTGTAGGATGTCGTCAGGAGGAAGGAGGCAAGAGAAGGGGAATGAAAAAGGGGATGGGGAGCTTACATCGAGCGAGAGGAGGTGGGAGGAACATGACCCGGGTGGTTGGTGATGGGGAGCGAGGGATTAGGGATGAGAGGGGGACGGGATGGAGCGGATGAGTGAGAGGGGCCAGCAGGGGGATGTGGGAACTCGGGCGAAGCGAGTGGGTGACGAGAGTTGTCTCACGGCCTGGGGCAGGGTTAGGCAGGTTAGGGCAGGGACGGGGAGGTCATGGGTCACCGGGGATGGGCGTGTTGTGGGGGTAGGGACAGGGATGGGAAAGGGGAAGGGGACGGGGAAGGGTACAGGGACAGGGACAGGGACAGGGACAGGGACAGGGACAGGGACGGGGACGGGGACGGGGACGGGGATGGGGACGGGGACGGGGACGGGGACGGGGACAGGAATGGGGACAGGTCATGGGGAGGGAGAACATTGTCGGCAGGGAAGGGTGTGGCACAGACAGGGACCAGGAATGGCTGTGGGGGCGGGGACAGGCACAAGGGGGGGGGGGGGCGAGGGGTGACAGGCACATCCAGGCGGAAGTGAGGGGACAGCACAGGCGAGGGGGGACAGGCACGTCCGAGTCGGCTGGTAGCCCCTCAGGGACGGGGACAGGGACGGGGACGGAACGGGGTGGCCGGCTCCGAGAGACATATGGATAGGTCCAGAAACAGAGTGGGAGTAGTTTTGGGGAGTAGTCTTGAGGTGCTCCAGAATTGTTTTGACAGTGTAATCAACATTGGCCTGCTACCCCCCCCCTACCACATCATATTAATTCAGGAATGCATGTCCAGCTTCTACGTAACATGGTCCTGGGATATTTCAAGGTCTATAAACCAACTGGGACTAGTCCTGAAGCGCTCCAGAATTTTTTTGACAGTGTAATCAACATTGGCCTACTACCCCCCCTACCCCATCATATCAATTCAGGAATGCATGTCCAGCTTCTAGGTAACATGGTCCTGGGGGCTTTCAAGGTCCAGAAATCGACTGGGACTTGTCTTGAAGCGCTCCAGAATTTTTCTGATAGTGTAATCAACATTGGCCTACTACCACCCTATCCCATCATATCAATTCAGGAATGCATGTCCAGCATCTGGGTAACATGGTCCTGAAGGCTTTCAAGGTCCATGAATCGACTGGGACTAGTCCTGGAGCGCTCCAGAATTTTTTTGACAGTGTAATCAACATTGGCCTACTACCCCCTCTACCCCATCATATCAATTCAGGAATGCATGTCCAGCTTCCAGGTAACATGGTCCTGGGGGCTTTCAAGGTCCATAAATTGACTGGGACTAGTTTTGGAGCGCTCCAGAATTATTTTGACAGTGTAATCAACCTTGGCCTACTACCTCCCCTACCCCATCATATCAATTCAGGAATGCATGTCCAGCTTCTAGGTAACATGGTCCTGGGGGCTTTCAAGGTCCATGAATTGACTGGGACTTGTCTTGAAGTGCTCCAGAATTTTTTTGATAGTGTAATCAACATTGGCCTACTACCCCTCCTACCCCATCATATCAATTCAGGAATGCATGTCCAGTATCTGGATAACATGGTCCTGGGGGCTTTCAAGGTCCATGAATCGACTGGGACTAGTCCTAGAGCGCTCCAGAATTTTTTTGACAGTGTAATCAACATTGGCCTACTACCTCCCATACCCCATCATATCAATTCAGGAATGCATGTCCAGCTTCTAGGTAATATGG
The DNA here is from genome assembly GCA_038090315.1 of Xanthoconium stramineum. NCBI lineage: Eukaryota > Fungi > Basidiomycota > Agaricomycetes > Boletales > Boletaceae > Xanthoconium > Xanthoconium stramineum. The sequence continues at coordinate 147 of JBBPMO010000202.1, read as the reverse complement.
TCCTGGGGGCTTTCAAGGTCCATAAATCGACTGGGACTAGTATTGAAGCGCTCCAGAATTTTTTTGATAGTGTAATCAACATTGGCCTACTACCCCTCCTATCTCATCATATCAATTCAGGAATGCATGTCCAGTATCTAAGTAACA
>JBBPMO010000201.1:26790-39690 GCA_038090315.1 Xanthoconium stramineum | reverse complement strand
GAGAGAGACGAGGACGTTCGCGAGTCTGCGTCGCTTTGGGGTGGTTTCATCGTCTGAGCTGGTACAGATGCGTTTCTTGCAGGGCGACACTCGCAGCGAGGCGTACAGCGACATAGCGAGGTCAGCGGTAACAGATGACAATGCTCACATCATCATACAGGAGACACCGGGAAGAGCAGAAGGTTCGAACTCGTCCGGACATGCGAGGTGACCGATAGCCAGGTTCGCGCGTAAGAATGGGCTGATGGTTCGAAACTAAAACATCGCCATGCGTATATCGTTGTGGGAAGTAAAGTCGCTTTTGATCGGTGATGCCTTGCCCACTCCTATTCAGTGACGTGAAGTTGTCACCGTTACTCATAGTCGGTTCATACCGACGTTGTTTTTTAGTATCACCCTTTGGACGGCATTCGAGTTTATGCCGTCTAGCTACCCGTACGTTTATTGCATGTAGTCGCTTGGAAGCCCGGACCATCGTGATCTCATTCGAATGAACGACACACGGCAGAATCATCTGCGGTCTACAGCAGTGTTGTGGTGCTTGTCAACTTCAATTCAACGGATCGTTGGTTCAACCTTGACTGCAACATGCGATCGGGCAGCATTTTCTGAGTACCGTTCTCAGAAGTTCTGGGCTCGTTGTTTCCTGTATAGCTGGAGGGGTTGGCTGGCTCTTTTCGTGAAAGCGAACATGTACGATATTTCACCCCTGCTTATTTCTTTTGCATCTACCCTTTGGATGAATGACATCCTGCAGGCAGGCCCGCTTAGACAGATCCCAGAGCATCTTTACTGCCATCCGCGTCATACGGTGGCCATGCAGCCACGTTGTCGTTGTTGTGATGGTCGCTGTGATGGCGGCAGCGATGGTGTCGTTAGTGCCGTTCTCCTAGTGCCCATGCCTGTTGCCACATCCAGCAGGTGACGAAGAGACCAGGGCAACTCCTACCGCCACTCGCTGACCCACTCGACCAGGCTCGACATTAGCGGCAACGAGGGGGGCGGGGCAACCCCCGCAACCGCCACTCGCCGCACGGCTCAACAACGCCACCTGGTGGGTGACGAAGGGGGCAGGGCAATCCCCACAACTGCCACTCGCCAACCCCCTCACCAGACTGACCGTTGACGGTAACGAGGGGGGCGGGGCAACCCCCGCAGCCGCCACTCGCCGCACGACCTTTGAGTCTGATGGGCAACGAAGGGGACAAGGCAACCCCTGCAGCCACCAGTCGCCGGCCCACCGACTCGCTATCTCACAGCGAGGGGGGCGGAGCAACCCCCGCAGCCACCGCTCGCCGCTTGACCCGGAAGTTTAACGTGGAGGTATCAGGTGGAGGAACAAAATAGGGTCTGCGGAGATTCAAATATTTGCATGTTATGTAACATTTAGAATACGCGACGGGTTGATCTCCCTATGTGACTTATTCGTCGTATGTTCGTGAGTTCCCGCAAAAAAGCTGTGCCGACTGTGCATGAAAGAAGGTGAACGCACAGCTGAAGAATTAACAGGCTGGTGTGACAGAAATCTTGATGCACGGGGGCGATTCTTCCGCTTTTCTGGTGACGTAGCAGCAGGTGGCAGCGGCGGCGATGATCGGGTCGGTTCCGCAGTACGAGTTCTTGATGTAAAATCTGCGAAAGAGGATGGTCACTCTCGCGATTACTTGCAGGCGGAAACCCAACCCCTTTCAAAGCTTTGTGATGGTTGTTGGAACGAACTCCGTCGTATTTGGTACGTGCTAAGTAAGAGTTTGACGCACCGTGGGTTATTTTCTACGTAAGGGCTTGATCCAATTGCGGACCGGTGAGCTTGCCCAGAGGTCAGCAGCTGTGGGTGCAGAGCGTTTACCAGGCTCAAGCAGCGGTTTCACGTTTGTTTTCAGAGGAAAGCTGGCAGGTTATTGAGAGGGGTGGTCGTATGTACGAAGCTGTGGCAGGTCTGAGCTTTCTGATGCTCTCGACTGGTTCGTTTTTTGACAGCTACAGAGCGCCGGATACGCCGGATACATTGTTCGTAGATCGTAACAGAACCCGATCAGAGCTTGCTTGGCGTGCCGTTGGGTGTAGGGGGCTTGATCCAGACGCCAAGAAGAAACCGGCTCAAACCGGTCGGTATGCAATTTGGGATCTGGCATAAAGCCACAGTTAGCAGGTAGTCGAGAACACATGTGATAGGACCGACCAAGTGTTCCAGCCCTTCGATACGGCACGCTGTCTGAAAGCATCATCCCGGGGTCAGGTCTACGGGAATGTCTTGCGTACCGCGGGATCTTTAACGCGTCCGTTACCTCCGAATTGATTTGTCAGCACAAGCACCCCTACATGTAGTCATTTTTTTTTTCACCAAGAGCCACTCCGTTGGGTATCGCCGCAAACAGCTTGTCCGACGACCCGATGTCCCTTTGAGGACCTGTGACGCCCTGATACATGATCTAGAAGGTTCAACACTCACAGATGTTGATTCGCAAAAAATAAAGGAGCACGCGCCGCCTCCGGTTCTCGCGACCACGCCAGAGTCACAGAAAGGCTCCCCAGCCCGAGCTAGCTGTATGCAGCTAGGCTTGTGGTTAGCATCCCGAGCAGCAAGATAACCCGTCCAAGCTTACAGCTACGATAAAACAAGTCCCGGTCTGCAACGGCGTGTCTGGGCGCCGACACGGACCCATAAACAGCTAGCCGACGAGCGGCGAGAAAAGAGGCGGCAAAGGAGACAGGCGTGGCTCACTGTTGTGTAGCTTGCTCCCCCCTCTAACCTACCAGCCGGCTTTCGGCAGCGTTGCGAGCAGAGGAGCCGCACAAGGGAGAGCTGCCGCAGTCTGGTTCGACAAAGATGGGTGGCGACGGTGCCAACAGTTCCTGCGTGCCACGGTTTGGCTCGCCTCGGGGTAGAAGGGCCAGAGAAGTCCCATACGTGCCATAGCTAGGCCCAACTGCGGGCGGTAACGGCAGTTCGTGCGTGTCGCGGCCTGGCCCGCTTTGGGGTGAAGAAGGTTGAAAAAAAAGTGCTGTGAGCAGTAGCGGTGACAGGTTGAGCTGTCACATCCCATCTCCTTTCAAAAAAGGTAGAGCTTAGCCCATGAAGGGTAGTCAGATTACGTATACCTGTAGGTCCTAAGCCTAGAATTACTTAATCAATTCGCGCGCAGTGCGAGAGAAAAAAAACACGTTGTCACCTCTGTCACACCATTAGTACAAACACCGAAAAACACTGCAAAGGTGTAACATTTGGGTGATGGGAAGTACATTCTAGATAAGGTAAGTCCCAAAAGTCTAATTCAAAGTCCGATAAGCCCTAAATCACCTACAGGCATAGTCTGACAGCCCCGTGAAGGCGTGAGTCAGGCGTGTTGGAATTTATTCTACGCACGGCTATTGCTAATTACATAAGCTTTAACTGCATGCACCATACTAGCTACCTTTATTCTACTTAGTGACTTACTGAGTATTCTACAAGGCGGTGGTGCCGGTGGCGGCTTTTTCTTGTCCGCCATCTCGCCCTTGCCAGCGAGCTGGCTGCCTCGCACCGAGCGCCTCGCCTGCTCCTCGTTTTCGCAGGTCGCACTCGGCGCTCGTTCCAGCGCATCCTCCGGTCTTCACCCCCACGGATGCCGCTCTGCGCCCACTCGTAAGCTTGCTGGCCCTATCTCGCGCGTCGACACACCCCGCGTCGACACGCACCACCCCTCTCGTGTGTCAATGCGCATTGCTCTCCGCATGCGCACTCGGCCCACGTCAAACGGGCATCGCTCTTGCATAACATGCTCGGCGCACCATCAGCGTGCATCGCTTTTGCATGCACGCTCGGCGCGCCCACGCCGTGTGTTTACTCGTATCTAACCATACACAATCACTGCGTCCAATGACACCCAGCCATACGCGGTACGCTCTGGCGTCCAATGATTCTCCCATACGCCACTGGAGCCTTCTCCTTCTGTGGAGGGTGAGCTCTGCTGCATGGGTCACAAGCTCTTTCTGTCTGGGAACGCAGCTTGCTTGCTCCCACAGCGCTTTGGGCCGAAAAGCCCTCTGGGGCTTTTGCCCAAACCTCATCCCTGCTATGTACATGCCTACTAACATAGTACGTAGTATGTACATCGCCCGCTCCTCCCTGCGAGCCACCGTTGCGATCGAATTGCACGGATGGTGTAGCTGGGTTAGTAGAACAAATCAATATGTGGTACTGCTACTGCCAGCTGAGACCCGCAGGAAGGTGTGTAAACCGCCGGCATTTACAGCAGCTCGGCCGGCACTGAGACGGGACATGACATAGGCTGCATCTTGTATCACACTCAGATGTATCATATGCGTGTTACACTACTAGCCATGGGATAGAGCCGTATGCAACGAATATGTGAGCCACAGCAGCCACTAGACCCCTATATATGAATACATACACATCAGAAACTACCTAATTGAACGCCTTGAGCGAAAACGTGGACATCCTATCGTTATGCAGTTCATGCAGCTTGGAAAACAAGCTGATGGCATGTGCCCGGCGTTGCTCGTGCGTTTCCTCGAGGTGCTGCTTGACGCCGGCGGATGCAGCCTTGACTGACTTGAAACCGTATGCGACCCAACGGAGTAACCCGCCGGGACAATATTGGGTAAACGACTGCCTGGTCTCATGGGGCCGAATGGCGACGTTGCCGTGACGGATAGTCCCAGAGGGAACGAGGATGGTGGACCCGGGAGGGAACTGTATAGCCAAACCAAGGTTAAAGAGAATGAGGTGCCCACCTTTGGTGGGATCGTAGGAGCCGCATGCGAAGATGGCACAGAGGCCATAGGGAACGTTGGTGTTGTCGACATGCTCCAAGGTCACAACCCGGGAGCCGCAGTTAAACGTGCAGGTGGGGAAAACGCTGTTGCTGAATGGCTTCTTGAGGCGTTTGTTCCTCTCAAAAAGTGCACGAAGGCTGTCTGCATACTCTCGGTGGAGCTTTGGGGCGTAGAAGGCGAAAGTGCCTAAAAAATGGTGAGGAAACAGGGGTAAATATGGGGGCAAAGTTGACATATCACATACTACTCATAAACCCAGCGGCACGGAAAAAGTTAAAATCCTCGCAGAGCTTATCAACAATGGCCTTGTCCGCTGGCCTGTGTGCAAGGTTACCAGGGGCCTAGGGGTGTGGCTCAGTAAGCTGTTGAACGCATATGGCACACACTTACGGTCTGCCCCCCTCCATATGAAACGCCAGTGGACAAGGAAATGAAGTCTCCTCTTCGTTCCTTGCGGGGGCATTGCACCTCGCCACCGGCATCCTCTAGATGTGCACTCATTTGTGCATGGACGTCGTCCCAGTCGTCATCCTGTGGTCGCCCTGCCAGCATGGTGACAATGCGGTCGTGCTGATCGGTGATGGCAGTAGGGGTTCTGAAGAGGATAGTGAGTGAGTGACTCATGTGGATGCTAAACCCAAAACGCACCTGCCATCCCACTCTACAACTTTGAACCCACACCCAACCAGCTCGTCCAGCGTGGGTTCGTGTGACGTATCACAGCGCTGGCGTAGGCTGACAAACGCTCCCTTTGCTGCGGGTAAGTCATTGGCATTAAAGTCAACAGAGATGGCTCCGACAGCCTGGTGCTTTTTTGAAAGCGAAGGGCGAGGAATACCGGGGTACTTGGCGCGTTGTTGTGCGCGAATCCTTTTTCGACGAAGCTTGTCAGCCTCCTTTTTGCTCGAAGGGCGGTGGCCGGATGGGTCAGAGGCAGGGGCGGGGTCGACAGGCGACTCATGTGGTGAATCTAACGAACCGCCGTCATAGTCGCTTGTGCCAGCAACGACATGGTTGGCCTCTTGCTGCAGCGCATCGTCGATGTACCGTTCAAGCTGAACGGCCTGCAGGCGAATAGCAGCGGAAATTTCCGGCAATGGCTAGGTGAGAAAGGCGGCCGTAGTTGCGTTAAAAAAGACGTGGCAGGGACCTTTTGAACACACCATAGCGTCCACAAATTGGTCGGTTTATAAGCGAAGGGATTCTGTATGTGGCAAGAAAAACGCCTGAGAAAGAAGAGAGGGCGACGAGGAAGTCTCTGGAGAAGAAGAATTTGTATATGCTATAGACTCAGGAACCAGACGTGAGCAGCACATATGTCAGCGCAAACCACGTCCGTGGAATATATTGTTACTGAGGGGGTGGTCATGTCAACTATATGGGGCTATCGGTATTGACGCTTTTGGGACAGCGTACCGCAACTTTGATACACACCATGAAACCCGTAAGTTCATCCATTCGGCCTTGTTTGCCCCAACAAATCACTCCGCGTCGCGGCTCTCACCCATTTATCTCCAACCGCAATGATCATCACCCACCGTTCTCGCGGAATCTCAGAAGGCAGTCTACGCCAACCTCATACCGGTCACCTTGATCAGCAGGCTGTTTCAAAGATCAAGACTCAGGGCAACCATGCAGTGACTGGCAGTGTTGTCGCTGCCAATGTTTAATTCGGTGCGCATATGTGCTGCTTTTGAGGTTCGTACGTTCAGTGACCTCGCCCTCGCCATCGTCTCCGCCCTTCCTCATCCATGCCTTGTCTTCACCCACCTTGCCCGTCTTTCCTCCATACGCGACAACGATGACACGGTGATGTCGATAGTGTGACCTCACCCTTTCCCTCATCCTCGCCCACCTTCCAACGACGAGGTCGCACCCTCATCCGCCATGCCACCTCTCCTCCGGCCCATCCTTACAATGACGCGACGCCGATGATGCCGATGACAACGCTAATGACACATTGTTGTCGACGGACCACCCCCCACCCCCCCTTCCTCGCCCTCACCCACCTCGCCACGGCGAGGTCGTACCTTCGCCCACCCTTCCTCCTCCCCTCGTCCTGACGACAACACTGACGACGCGTCCTCGTCCTCACCCACCTTGTGACAACAAGGGGAGGAAGACGATGGTGGCCACAACACCAACAACGTCATCCTCACCCTTGCCATCACAGTCGCCCTGAGGTGACAGATGGCATGATGCGCCATCGCCATAGCGTCCCCATGCTGCTCGCTGTTGCTTCTCCCCCTTCCTGCTCATCCTCACGGGCAAACCTGCCACAGGTGCAGGTGAATAGAGAACAGAGAATACCTACGGAAGAAGGAGGCGTTGTCCGTCGATGGGCAGGTTTGGATAGGCAAGCATCGGGTGTAGAACATCGATGATCGTCGAGAGTAGCGTGTGTTACCTGGCACCTGGCCAAAGGTCCGGACCTGGAGTTGCCGCAGACATCTCGAAACGCCGACGTCGACGGCCAGAGGTGAGCTCTTAATCCACCCCTATTTCTGTTTTCATACCATCCCACGTCTGTCCTGCCAGTTCCCCTCCTTCACACCCTTCACACCTCTACACCCTTCTGTTCGTCTTCGCGCAAGCTGATGTTCGCCAACCCATCCTCTATCTTCCACGCACGCACACTGGACCCAAACAATCTTGGTCTCGCCATTCCTCACGCATCCCGTCCCCGATACTGACATCCCTAAACACTGCCTCGCCCTCATCGTCGCTTCTACCGTCCAACACCGACTGCGACCGAGACCATCTCACTGAAACCCTAAGACCGTGCTGCCCCGTTATTCACATGCCAGACAAAGCTAAAAAATATTCATATTTATGTTGTATTAGAATTGAACAGCAGTTTCGTCAACACGTTTTGGGTCGTGATCCATCCGCTCCTGAAATGTGGGTTCAATATAAAGTGTTTATTATCCACTCGTCTTAGGTGTCTGGCATGTAAGATGAACCAATTGGTATGTGTAAAGAGAGTGGGCTTATAACCATATCGCAAGACGCAATCAATATCCAAGGAGAAAGCTCGGGATCACGGTAAGTAGGTGGCAGGCCCAAGCAACGAGGGGCCCGGGCGACGGAAACATTGGTTTCCTATTCCAATAGCATTATCATTTCTTTACAATCGCTTGGGGCCCCTTCTTCCACTAGCTGATTCTGAGTTGGTCCCGGATCTTCATGGATCACGGAGATACAGCAGCCTTCACATTGTCGATACAATGTACAAAAGAAGTCGTCAGAGCTCGAAGACAAAACCACCGTCACTATCTTCTTCCACCTCACTCTCTGATGACGAGTTCATCTCGTCCTCTTCACTTTCGCTATCCTCGGCCCCTTCAGCGTCGTCGGACACATCATCTTGAAGTCCTTCACCCATGGATGCCGATTGTACGTCTTTCGTCTCACCGTTTCCAAGTTTGGAACCATTCTTGTCATCCAAAGTGTCAGAGGGATCCCCGACATCATTGGCGCCGTCTTCATACGTTGCCAGGGTAGGGGGGATGATATTGGGCATGACGGCCTACACCAAGGCCTGTGTATCGCATGAACACATCACGGTCAGCAAAGCTGGGAGTAGTGTCAGACATGTTGGGTATCTCGGGAACAATCTTACGTGCCATCCAATCATCAATGCCGTCATTTTCCCGTGCAACCGATGGATCATAATGGAGTAGGGTATCAGTACGACCGTTGGAGAAGGCCGAGATCAAATGACAGGCACGAAGGACAAGGGATGGGTCAAGAAACCAAAATGCAGCGCTTGACTGAAAAGGAACAAAACCAATTTTGGGAAGCCGCGCATTCTTCAACCCCCAACGATGGCTAGTTGACACTACCCGCGTCCTCTAGCTTAGCATTCTTTAGGTGTTCACGCTTGAGGATACCTGCACTAGCGTGTACAACCTTGAGCGCACGGAGATCAAAGCCATAATGGGGCTGCAGTGAAAGTTGTTCATCGCAAAGGTTGAAGAAGAGCACAATCTTGGAGGCGAGGGATTCGGCTGTTCGGAAATTCTGAGAGAAGAGCATGACTTGGGCGATGAGCTCGTGATCAGGCTTGGTCATTGCCATCCTAAAAACTGGTCAGAGTGATTGTCAGCATGACAAGAAAGTGAAAATACGGTGGGAAAGGTTTCGTCAAGTTGGGTGGCAAGGTCGATCGTCCAGCATAATCGGGTTTTGTAGTAATGAAGATACCTAGTATCCGTGCTTAGACGGTCCCCATAGCGCTATAAATAAATGTACCGATGTTCTTGTTGATTTTCAGATTCTTCCCGACGAGTTCAATTATTGGGATTCTTGGCAAGAGCGGCTAGACCTTGCTGGATGCTCTGCACTTGTTGAGAGACCGCACTCAGAATGCGTTCCTCCATCCAGTTGAACTCGTCAAAGCATCCCCACGCTCCGACCTGACAGAGACCAACAAAAATGCGGCCCATCGCCTGGAAGTCGAACGTCTCGTCGCAACAGAACACGAACGCGAGCCGACCAGGTTGGACACCGGTGCCTTGACGGATTCGGTTTTGCCTGGCACCGACGATTGAGCCTCACGATCCGACATCACGACATCACGACCTCTTGACATCGCCCATCCCTCCTCTCTCGACGACCCGGACGTCGGATCACATCCGCGCTCCTCCTTCCTCTCTCGTCGGGTATCTTCCGCGACATCACAACTCAGGCTCTGTACGGCTACAAGAACCGTTACACGTCTGTTCCCGTCGAAGTTCGTGCCCGGGGAGTATCAAGTACTACATGTCTCGTTTGTAGGACCAACCTGTTGCAAAGCGTCAAAGGTAGTTATCCTCATTCCATATCATCTATACATCTGACCATAATCACGCTAGCATTCGACTCCATAGCACCTGTCTCGTTCAACAGGCACGCGAAGCGCCATTGCCTCCACTCCCTACTCCTCTGATCGCTGCATCACCACATATGAAGATACCGCCCCCTCCCCTGGCGCAACCGCTGCGGCCGTGTACCTGATGGTCTGATCGAAGGTGAAGACTCTCTTGGAACCGGCGAGAATGTCTTCGACCTCTGGATGGCAGACAGGCTTGATCTTGTCCTTGTCAGCAAAGTCTTGCTCGACGCTGGGGAGAATGGATGACCATGGGCTGGGATTCGTCGAACGGTTACGTATACTGTGCACAACAATGATCTTCGTCTAGTACCTCGCGAATGGAAAGAGGACGACGCACCAGCTAGCATGGTGTTAGAGCAAGTCGTTGGAAGGGAAGCGGTCCTTTATCGCGAGGGTCATTCCATGAAGTACGTCATCGTGACAGGAAGTATGAGGCGTGTTAAGTTGGAGATGTGAACGAGCGCGTTGACGGTAGTGTTGAGGTGTTGTTACATAAATGCCCCAGCGAGTTGTGAAACGTCCTTTTCGCGGTTGAAAATGGTTGGGAAACGGTTGCCCGCAAAGATCAGCAGTGCATGCACCTAAAAAGGAATGTTGTTCTCATGCGTTAACCGAGTCCATCCGTGTCAAATATCCACTGCCGTCACTGGCATCTGTGAAGATCTTTCATGACAGGATAAATCTTCCAAGGCTCGTCAAATGCCTTGAACAGTCCACACAAGACGACGACTGGTCAAAGAGCAAGCCCCCAGGCAGGAAACGTGGATCAAACCACAAGCAACACTGCAGGTGAGCCTCTACCAGTGCATCGAGACTATAGACGGAAACCCTCTTCCAGCAAATCAGACATGCATGGATCTTGTTAAAGAACGTCGAGCTCGACAATGTCGACCCCACGCCGTGCGTACACACTTGCCTGCCTGCAGACCATCCTGAGTCCAATGCCTTGCTACAGCGCCGAAGAGTGACGTTACCAACACTTTAGGACGAGGCTCAAGCACCTCGAGTATTACACGCACCAGGTAGAGCAAGTACGTGCTTCCCAAACCTCAACGTCTCGGTCTGACTGATTTTATCCACAGCAACTGACACCTCTGGTCCGACGACCAAAGCCCCTCCTCCCATCCATACGTCCCCCGCACCCAAGTCCCCTACCCTCTCAAAACCCTCTGAACTGACCAGTTCGCCCCTTGAGGCAACCCTCATTCCGGCCGAGAACGGTTCGTCGCCATCCGTGCCCGATTTACGGGACCTCCTACCCGCTTCACTACATCCCATCACCACCACCACCGCCAGAACCGGGACCGTCACGCAGCACTTCAAGCGAACTTGCAAAACCATCACCCTCACTCGCCGCCCCATCATCCTCAAAGATCACCGCCACCCCGACCATCTTCCAAAACTCGCGGGCGCTCCACGAAGAGCTATCAGAACAGCTCGCCCTGATGGCAACATAACTTCGGAGAAACTCCACCCGTTTCTCTGATCAAGCTATGGCTACTTTACTTGTGCACGCTTGCCTAGTTGCGGACGGTCCCGGTCATCACAGACCCCTATTGACACTGCCCGGCCGGTTTTGCTAATTGTTACAAATGGCACTACACAAGATCGGCTTCCCCTCTTGCCTTCAGCTTCTTGCATACTCTGTAGTGCTCATGGGTGAACCTGACGGAGTGGTAACTGCTCGCGATGAAACGCTGCACACCGGATCTACTTTGGATAACGTGCGTCCTCCAACATGTGTTGATAGGGTTCTACTGTCACCTTGGATGGCATCGTTGTGCTTACGGTGTTTTTGGATATATACCCGTTGCCTTGGATCCAGCTGTGTGCACTTAGGGGTGTTGTCGGGGAGGTGTTATGGAAACAATGCGACAGCTAACGCAAGGTGCGGTCATCGTGTACCAACTGTCTTCCTTGTGGGCTGGTTTGGTATATCAGGTTCATAATGATCTCATCTCCGGATGGATCCTTTCCCAATAGAACAGCCTGCTGTTTCATGAGATTGTGTTCATAAATCTGGGGCAGTCTGTCACCTCATGCATCCTCCTAATGGCGTTTGTCATCCAGGATTCGTGGGCAGACCCCAGGTTACGCCAACTTGAAGTGTGTTACTGAAGCATGCTTGCCCAGCATTGCGGGCGTTGATCACAGCACCAGGGAAGCATCCATACAATAATTAAAATCCATGCAGTTCGATCACGACGGTGGCTTGCTGGGAGGAGCGGGTGATGTACATACTACACACTACATTAGTAGGTATGTACATAGTAGGGGTGAGGTTTGGGCAAAAGCCCCAGAGGGCTTTTCGGCCCAAAGCGCTGTGGGAGCAAGCAAGCTGCGTTCCCAGACAGAAAGAGCCTGTGACGCATGCAGCAGAGCTCACCCCCACAGAAGGAGAAGGCTCCAGTGGCGTATGGAAGAGGCATTGGATGCCAGAGCGTACCGCGTATGGCTGGGTGCCGTTGGACGCAGTAATTGTGTACGGTTAGATACCAGGGACACATGGCGCGCACCGAGCGTGCATGCGCAACGCGATGCACGTCGATGGTGCGCCGAGCGCGTCATGCAAGAGCGGTGCCCGTTGTCATGGGCCGAGCGCGCATGCGAAGGACGATGCGTGTTGACGCGGGGTGCGTCGACACGAGAAAGAGGGCCAGCGAGCTTGCGAGTTGGCGCAGAGTGGCGTCCGTGGGGTTGAAGACCGGAGGATACACTAAAACGAGGGCCGAGCACAACCTGCGAAAACGAGGAGCGGGCGAGGCGCTCGATGCGAGGCAGCCAGCTCGTTGGCAAGGACAAGGTGGCGGACGAGAAAGCCACCGCCAGCACCGCCACCTGGCTCACTCCTTCACGAACTAATCTGTGAAGTTCGATCGCAACAGTGGCTTGTAGGAAGGAGTGGCTGATGTACATACTATGTACATAGCAGGAGTGAGGGTTTGGGCAAAAGCCCTGAAGATGACGAGATGATCTTGCGCGTGTCCGGTGATAGTGCTTGAGGACGAGACTGGTGAGATGGGAGGGGAATCTGTAATTTCCTTTGGATAGCAGACGGCGACCTGAGCGATAACGCGACGAGTCCTCTGAAGTGGGACGCGTGGTCGTCTTGGCTGATAAAGAAGGGCTTTCTGATACCGTCATAGCGGTTGTACTGCTGTAAGAACTCCTCCTTATACCCCCTAGCATGTCAACCGCGTGCACGCGATGTGCACCGCAGCAGGCCCACTCAACGCATTCAAACG
>JBBPMO010000201.1:0-26780 GCA_038090315.1 Xanthoconium stramineum | reverse complement strand
CACCCCTTCTTCGACGTCCGATCCACAGCCTCGTTCACATTCACCAACGCATCGCAAGCGCCGAACACGACGACTGAGGCGGGTGGGTCGAGGACGTACAGCTCGGGAATGGACGTGGTGATCGCATTTGATTGCTTTTCGAATGGCTTTAGAGCGACGCTGTAGAGCTTTCGCTACTTGTTGTTGTAGTTTGTATCCTGTCAACGGTTAGCACTGAAAATTAGATTAGATGAAGGCTTACCTGTACCCGACATCCCGAGTTTGCTCGGCTCGAACAAACGCATCACACGGGAACGGTGTCGAGAATGATGAAGAAGCAGTCGGGGCGGTGGGGCAACTGCGGAAACAGCAAGGACCATGTCGACGTCGATAAGGACGAGGATGACGCTGAGAACGACGGGAATGACGGCGGGAACGGCGGGAACGACGTGGACGTTGGAGAGGAAAGGCGTGGGAAGCCCCAGGGGCCATGTCGACATCGAGGATGGCGACGAGAACGACGAGAATAGCGAGGGCGGCGCCGAGGACAGTGGGGACGACGTGGACGTTGGGGGAGAAGGGCATGGGAGGCCCAAGGACCATGTCGACGTCAAGAACAACGAGGACAGCGAGGACGTGGATGTTGGGGAAGAAGGGTGTGGGAAGCCCCAGGGACGATGGCGAAAACAACGATGGCGGTGGAGACAGCTCCTTTGTTGTCAATCCTCCAGGTGCATCCCTTGTCCAGACCTACAGTTCGCGCGTTCCTTCCTCGGTCCGGCATCTCTGATGCCAATCCGCCACAGGATGCTCATGTTGTCGAAATTACATCGGGTTTGGCCCGGCTTGCCGCAGAGGGTACGACCTTGTGTGACATGGGGGCGTTGGTAAGGGCTTTGGGTAGTTTTGTAAGTTCCAACTTTAGCATTGTGGCGTCCATCGTTGTTGACACATTTTGTAGCATGCCAACCCTAACTGGGCCAACGTCATCAAGGCATTCGACTGGCCTGATCGACATGGAGTCGATACGGCCATGCTGAAGCTGTTGATTGCCATCCTCCTCAATTGTCCTCGAGATGCCGATCCGCATGCGGTGACCGGGTTCTGGGGAGCGTGGAAAAATTCTTCATACCAAAGGCTGAAGCTTCTTAACGCACTCCTCTCTCTGCCCGCGGATACGTTGAATTTCGTGTCCTTGCCTGGTCGTAGGATTGTGACTGTAGAAGACGTGGCAGCCGCGAGTCCTACGATCAAATTTGAGGTTCTAGTGCGACTTACAGATCCGGACAATGCCGACATCCGGAATTGTGTAGGTGACACGCTAGACAAGGCACTCAAGATAAGCGCAGAGTTGGTTCATATGGGTCTACTTCAGGTTCTGGTATGCCGTGTCTTTTGATCTGCTTCAATGCTTTTAACACATCATGGGATCAGAACTGGGGTGATATTCGTCTCGAGTATTCTCGCAAGTTGTTGGGTATGTTCCTCAGGCTGGCGGGCCACCCGAGCCATCAGCTTGTCTTCATGCGCTCATGGCAAATCGATCCCTCGTATCTTCTCGGCGCCTTTCGTGATTTCTATGAGGAGAGCCCTCTGAACATTACCCGGATCCTGATGTCGCGCAAGACCTCAAGGTAGGGCTAACTATCCTTCTACGTCAAGTTCGCCGTCTAACTTGCCATAGATTCTGCAGAATATCTTGGACTCATGGCCCTTCACCTTCGCCCTTGACGTCGCTGCATTGGCTTCTCGCCGGGAGAATCTTGACAAGTAGCTCGCCGACAACGTCACTGCTTACGGTGCGGAGTTCCTTCGTTCGATGATCCATTTCTTAGAAGTCAAGATGGAAAGTGAAAAAGTCTTGAGGATGTCCGATCCTGCAGTGGATGGTCACACTATGCCCGTCGGTCCGCAAACCATCGCCATCTTCCTCCGTACTCTTCGAAATAAGTCCGTGCATTATTTCCGTATTTGAAACTCGCTAACATGATTTATATAGCTCCGCCAAAATTTCTTGCAAGGGCATAGATTATTGCCTCGAAGTCCGCAACGCTTGTCTGCAAATTCATCCCCGTCTCGTGAACCTCATCCCTGGTACAGACATCAAACCCAGCTTCGCCGTCGTCAATTATTCCGCCGAGGTTGAGGCAGAAGTTGATGCCATATACAAGGATATGCACGACGAACAAACAACCATTGACGAAGTAATCGCCCTTCTCCAACGCGGCAAAGCTTCACCGGACCCCAGAGATCACGAAATCTTTTCCTGCATGCTCTATTTCCCGTTCGATGAATACAAGTTCTTCCAGTCCTACCCTGCTTGCGAACTTGCCATTATCGGCTACCTCTTTGGTTCAATTATATAACACGACTTGGTCGATCTCATTCCATTCGGGATCGCGCTTCGTTACATCGTTGACGCTTTGAGCTGCCCTCCCAAAACAAACTTGTTCAAGGTTGGATTACAAGCTTTGGCACGGTTTGGGACCCGCCTTCCGGAATGGCAACCTCTCTGTCGGGCATTGTCAGGCATTCCGCATTTTGTGGAAGCTCGTCCAGACCTCACTGCTAGGCCATCGTTGATCCGGCTCCGGTCTTCACGGCCATTCAACCAGACAAGATGGACGCCGAGATTATCGAGCCAACCGAGGAATTATCCGATAAAGTTCTGTTCGTTGTGAATAACCTTGCGCCCGGCAACTTCGACGCGGAGCTTACGGAAATGAGGGACCACTTTGACGATACTTATGCGAGGTGGTTCGCCAACTATTTGGTCGACCAGCGGATTAGTCCAGAATCCATCAACCATCAACTCTACCTCCGCTTTTTGGATGCCCTTGAAAAACCAAGATTGGACAAGCTCGTCCTCCAGGAGACATTCATCAAGTCTGCCACGATGTTGAACAGCAAAAGAAACGATGCAGGTCGCGTCTGAGCGGGCAGTCTTGAAGAACCTCGGTTCCTGGCTTGGGACTATCACGCTCGCGAAGGACAAGCCTATCCTTCACAAAAATCTCTCCTTCAAAGATCTCCTTGTTCAAGGCTTTGAAAGCGGTCGGTTGATTGTTGCCATCCCACTCGCGTGCAAGACCCTCGAACCTTGCGCGAAATCCAAGGTGTTCAAGCCTCCGAACCCATGGCTCATAGCTGTCGTCGCCCTTCTCGCTGAGCTTTACCACTTTGCTAATCTCAAGCTGCCAAACTTGAAATTTGAGATCGGGGTGCTATGCAAAGGGCTCGACATTGACCTCGACATGGTTGAAGCCGCTATGATTCTCAGAAATCGATCTACTGCTGATGCTTCTACCCCCGCAACCGGTCTTCCCGACTACGTCAATGATATGGACGCGTTGCCGATGAACGGGTTTGAGCGCGGAGAAAAGGAATTCAGAGCGAAGGATGAGTCATGTCGCCTGGTTCGGCCACCCCTAGTGAGACTCAGACGGTCATACCGAGTCGATCTTGGCCGGATTAGCATTCAGTGTCACCATCAGCCCCAAACTTGCACCATTGCATGTCAATCACTCATTTAAGAGGGCTGTCCTGTTGGCCGTCGATCGCTCGGTTCGCTCGGTATGCATGGGCTTCTATTGATGAAAGACTTTGCTGAGCACAATCGTTTCTAGATCATCGTGCCAGTAGTCGAGCGTTCCGTCACGATTGCAGGTATTTATACCCGAGAGCTTGTTACGAAGGATTTTGCTATGGATCCCGGCGAGGAAAATTTGCGTAAAGCCGGTCATCCCATGGCTCAGAAGCTCGCCGGAAGTCTTGCGTTGGTGACCTGCAAGGAGCCCTTAAAAAGCAATCTCGGTGGACACCTTCGAATGACGCTTGTTGGTCACGGTTTCAGCGAATAAGTGATTTCCGAGCAGGTCCTTTCCATCCTTGTGGCCGATAACGTGGAGGTGGCTTGTTCTGCGATCGAAAAGGCCGCGATGGAACGGGCAGCGGCAGATGTTGATGAGGCGTCTGCGGCATCCTATGAAGCTCGTCGAAGGCACAGAGAGCTTCGTACCGGTCAGGCATTCTGGGACCCCGTCGCTCCTCCTACCAACTTCTCGGTGGTACCTCTTGATCCTCTGCGTATCAAGGCCACAGGTCTACAGCCTCATCAGTTCGCCGTGAATGAAGATTTTTGTGAGTACTCTGCCGCTGGACTATCTTGTTACATTGCTGATGTGCAAACACAGCTCTCGACCCCAAGCGGCGGCCGTCTACTATGAGCCGGCCTGGCTCGGCGGTGGCATATTCGCGTGCTGACCATCTTCCTCCTGCGGTTTATACCGGCTCTCCTGCTCCACAACAGGGGATGAGAGTTTTGAGCCACCTCGAGGCGATGGAACGCTTCACGGTTTGTCTATTGGCTTCTGATGCCCGCTTCGTACTAATCCGGGTTCAGGATCACTGTCAGAAACCTGGAGAGTCTTGTCGTTCAGTTGCCCGTTACTTCTCTCTCGGCACTCCCATCGAACCACGATATTCGCCGCTTGGTCCGCCAGGTGCTCCACATCGCCGCTCAGTTAGTTGACCACCACTGCACTCCACTCCCGATGTCTCAGAAGATCGTGCAACTGCGATCGTGCAACTGCTATACAAGACATCCTCTCAGCTTGGTAGGGAAATTTACGTGGCACTGCTTGACCAGCTACGTCATTCCTTTGAGGAAGTCGCCAAGGAGGCCATCACCCGGCTTTTATACGCCGAGGACGGGGTTAGCAACTCGTCAAACTCCATCTGTGTTCGTGCTGACGTCGATGCAGCGCAAGCTCAATATTGCGGTGGCTGTCGCCCTTCTCTGCAGCGGACTGGTGAACACTTCGCTCCAGGACCAGCAAATGGCCAAGAGCTTGTTCCAGAATCCCCGTCCCACCCTGCAGAGTTTTGCGGCGGGCTTGGTCCGGGAATACTTTTCTAGTGACCTTCCAGTCGCAACCCAAAACCAGTTGACACATGGAGTTGTCATTAGACAGCCTTCAGTCAAACCTGAAACGGAGCAGCTTAGGGAAAAGCTTTTTTCCTGGTTCCAACAATGGGTTACTACCTTCCAGCGTTTGCATTCCCCGGAGAAAGCTTTTGTCCCTTACACCACGCAGCTCACCAAGCAACGTATTCTGAAGGTCGAGGTCGTCGCATCGTTCTTCCGCGTCTGCGCCGATTCCAGCGTCAACAGCTATCTCAAGTGTGTTGCTACTGGAGATTTTGAGTATGCCTTCCAGGCCCTAGATGTACTGTCACGCTTGATAGTCTACATCATCAAGTACCACGGGGATACTTCGGGCGTCAACAACGACCACCCTGACAGGCTCGGAGCTTGAACGTTAATGCGCGGTCCACAGCTTCGACACCCATGTACTTGAAATAGAAACGGTGGAGGTGAATGGGCATGTTGTCGAGGTTCGCCTTCTTATCTCGTTGACGCATCTGGATCCAGAACATCCCGTCATAGGGTCTGCACTCCATGTTCCACTCTCATTGACGCGTGCGGGGGAGACCGTGTCAGTGAAGATCACGTACAAGACGATGGACAAGTCGCCTGCATTGCTCTGGCTTGGTAAAGAGTACGTGTGTCAACCATCGCCCTCACTCCCCAGTCTCAAGTTGTCGACTTGACCTCCAGGTTAACGGTAGGCAAATAATTCCCATATCTATTCAGTCAATGCTATCCGATCCATGCGCGCAGTGTGGCTCCCTTGCAAGGTAAGTAATTCAGATCTGACTCTTCCCCGCTGATCGACGTTTACGGACACCGTGGTCTATCTTACACCATCGGTTACAAGAACCTCGTGGATTCTTTGCAGCTGCTCAGCCCTCTCCGAGATACCAAAGACTCGTTATTTCATAGAGGATCCTGACGCGGCTTATAGTCACGTTCCCTACGAAAAGGGAGCAAACTTGACTCTCCTTCTCGGTGCGTCTAACGAGTGTATTACGTCGCACCCCCGGTACTGACGAAGGGTCGCAGAACGAACATTGGGAGGCATCGGTGTCATGCTTCCGTATATCAGGGACTATGTGAAGACCTATGTGGGTCATAGCATCACCACGACGCAGTGGAAGGACCGTTTGCGTTCATTCTTTGCTAATCGAGAGGACAAGATCGAAGCCCTTAACACCATCGATTGGGAGGTGAGTAGTTAGGATACCATTGAAAAGGTGCACCAACGCATACAGGCGTACAGGCGTGGTTCTATGGTGAAGGGGTTATGTTGCCCATCAAGCTAGAGTACGACTCTATGCCTGTCACTACCGCAAACGACCTGGCAAACCGTTGGGACGCCTCTCGCGACGTCGACGATCCGCCTGAATTGGACTTCAAGCCTTCTGACCTCGACAAGCTCAACAGCAAACAACGAAATGAGTTGTTTCGGAATGACACCTGTCCGGGAGGACCGACAACAGGACAAACAGCCGTGTTCCTAGAACGCCTAGACACTTTCCCAGCCCTCCCTACGAGCCACATTTTTCACCTAGACGGACTCTACAGGTTCTCACAGACGAAACTCCAAGATTCGAAGGCAGTTTTACCTTGTGGCGTTGAAAGACCCGACATCGGTTGCAGCCAGAGTTTTTTTGCAGCAGGTGCTCGACTGGGTGATTGGAAAAGATATGGGGGTTGTGCAAGGAGAAATGGAGACGTGCCGGCCGCTGTTTAGGGCTGGGAACAGGGTTGATCGGGGGGAGACGGTTGTGGCGTATATGAATGCTCGAGGATTGTACCATCCCATCGCCCGGAAGCTTATCGAACAGGTACCTGAATCTTGATCATGTTCCGTTGATTGCTCCGATCTGTGAAGTCGCGGCCGATGGGAAAGTGGTGAAAGTTGTGGGTGCCCTCAAACTTTTTGACGGCAGCCCGCGATATGTCGACTATTGAATAACAAGTACTGCAGCTAGTCAGTACTACTGTAGGTAGCTCTATGGTCATGATGTACTCGCCTCAGTGGTTGGGAAACCAGCTGAGTAACGAGAAGAAGCAAAACGTACTCCATGATTATGTAATACAGTGGCTGTATGACCCCACACCGTTTGTAAACTCCAACGTCTTTCGCGCCGACTCTCCATTGTCGCTTCCAAGCGAGGTCTTCTTCTGAGATGGAAGGATCGGCACCTGGGAAATCCCAGAAGGGATGCGACAGGGTGTCACTAGACGGGGCCCCTGAAGCAGCTGTGGCACGTTGGCCACGCGGGAACCCCGAGTTCAGCTTCGGCGGAATCAATAAATAGGAAGGGAAGAAATAGTTATACTTGCGGCTATCATAGGATCTGTGGACGTTCGATCGACACGACGCGCAGAAACAAGGGGTAAGCCATACAATCGTGCATTGAAACCACCCCGAACGCGAACCTTGATAGGGCGAGGGCAACGTTACCTGGTAGCTTGATACCCGCGGGACATTGTACTCACGTTCTCCCACGCATGTATTTCGGGTGGGGGCTCTTCGTTAATACGAGAGACCCAGTCTTTGACGCCGAGAATGTTGTGGATCAGTTTCATGGACACGACGTTGCCTGCGACGTGGACGCCCACGTCCGTACATGCCACCCGTCCAAGATTGACCTGCACTCTGCAAACATGGAACAACTAGAGGGAGCGGATGCGTAAGCACCTTGGTAGGATTGTCGGCATTGTCTTTGGATACGGCGCCCGCGCGCATGAGTGCATCGAACAAGACGCCCTCGATGGTCCTCACGCTTGGTTGACTGCCAGGCCGACACACAAAATCAACCACTCTGGAACACCAGATGGAACAAAGATATGCACATTTGTATGCCGCTGCAGCACGATCCACAACGGCCGAGTATAAGATTGCTAATGCCCCAACTCTGGACCTGCTTTCCGAGCAGGTGGAAGCGCATGTTCGGAATAGCAACTGCCCAAAGTTGATGAAGCTCGACAAGTTCAGCGCGGTATCGACCACGATTGGCCCCGGGAATGGGGTCGACCTCGAGAGTATCAACAAGTGAGAGTGAGTGCTGAGATTTGTTGGTTGCTTCGTGTGCGCAAAGGGAAGAGGTTGGAGCAGCGATATGAACGTGATGTGTGTTGTGCACAGGCATCCCACGTCGACGTCAAGAAGCTGGAGAAGCTGGAGGCGAAGCTCAAGGTATGTATAGGGGTATATCTGTCTGGTGGAATGGTCAGATGGAGGCTGACGTGTCTTTGTTATCTTCGACAGGCCAAGGGCGAGAAACATGCACATAGGGATTTGTGCGGGGGATCCATGCTGCTCGATCAGCATCGTAAGCAGGTGAGTGCTACCATCCCCTATGTAAAGGACTCAGTTCATCAGCTTGTATGCCAGCAAAATTACGAGAAAATGTTCATGAAAGTGAGATGGTCCCCATCTTGCTAACGTGTATTCTGACAACGTGGCGTTCACCGACATTAGATCAATAGCATCGAGGCTGCCGCTGCTACGAAGAACAAGAGCAAAGATATCCATCTTCCATCTAACTTTGCCTCCAATCGAATCTTGTATGCGCACGATTACCAGACGACTCATGTTCTGGTGTGCTATTTCAAGCTCCAGTGCATGTTTGACGCTCGCATACGGTCGCAGGTATGGTCTCACTGGAAGAAACGGTGAGTTTCGTTGTTGACGAGTTACAATCCATTTCATGACACCAATCGATCAGGCGTCGGAAAGTTGACGTTGCTTCGACACATCGCCATGCGTGAGCTACCGATACCAGCGCACATCACAATTCTGTTTGTGAAGTAAGAAGTACGTTTAGTGCCGTGCCGCTTTCCTCTGACGAAACGTTGCAGGTCTTGGTTTCTCCGAAACTGATCAGGCAAAACCAATCAAATCGTTCTCAGGAGGTTGGCGGTACGTGCCGTCAACTCACCAGGCAATAGCAGAATGTAAACTTGGTTTTTTCAGCATGCCTCTAGCACTTGCTCGAGCATTATTTGTCAAGGTATTGTTACGGGGGATGTTGCCTGGGTCGACTAACAACCTGGTAGACTGCCTTGCTTTGTTGTTGCTTGATGAACCTTCCAACCGCATCAATTTGAATGCCTTTGTGTGGAAAGAAGGTTACCTCCCAGCATGGCTGGGAACACTTCTTGTCGTATCACACGATTGGGCATTTCTGTGAGTTTGACGCCGTTAGTTAACAAATCGAAATCGACATGGGTGGTCTTTGCAGTTAGTGCTTCCACGGCTACCGGTTATAGCCGACTTTAGCCATAGCCGAGCCGTTCAATTAACCTAGCTGAGCCAAGCCTCACAATGAGCAAACCGCCAGTTTGGCTATACATCTTTGGCTTGTGCTGAGGGAAGAAGGACTGAGAAGTACCGGGAAAGGATGATAGGGAGAAGCATCCCAACAATCTCAGGTATGTGGGGGTCGATAGTTGCCACGCCGTGTGCTAAAACCGCGGAGTGTGAGATGAAACTCTTAGGACAGCCATTTTTATGCGTACCAGCCTGATCCAAGGCAGAAAGAATCGCCGCCCCTGCTTTCTGCTGGATCCTGCAGATGTTCCAGACCCTTGGCGACAAGCTCGCGCGTCTATGGACCGTCCGCGTCTTTCGATCGACTCAGCAAGGGTGAGCTGATGTTGCCATTCAATTACACACCAAAGGACCAAAAGATATCCAAGCAAATCAATGTCGTCCGGATCTCCTTCGGCTTGCCATTCCCTAGTTTCATTTTCAGCCCCTTGGTGATGTCGTAGTCCTTGATCTTTCCGCGCAGGTCAGCTAATACAAATAAATCGGTAAAGCAAAAAATCATCGAAACTGAGTGGCGTTACCGTGTTGCATGAAGTCGCCAAATATCTGGAACCCTTCTACAGGGCCGACAGCGTCGTTGAAGTAGCCCAGTCTTAGCATACCCACAATATGTTTCGGAAAGTTTTCGTTGTTCTTCATGGATTCCTTCATATCGCGTACGATAATTTTGAGCGACGCAAGTCCGATAGCACATGGTTCTACTCACTGTAATTCTTTAGACAGATAGCAGATAGCCAACGTGTATGCAGCCAGGAGTGCACTGTTCTCACGTCGCAGCTGATCAACGAGGACGCTCAACAGGTGAATCTCGAGGAGATAATCCCGGATAGCCTTGGCTGATGAAGCATCAATTCGTGACTTTAGTTTGGTAATATCAGACTCACTCTTGTATAACTTCAGAAGAGTCAACGTAGCAGCGGTGCGTTTTCAGACATTCCCTTCCTGAATGGCCTTTTCAGTGCCCCGATGAGCCTTCTCTGGGGGTCCAAGAGCACATCGGCACCTGATACGAAGTGTGGCATAGTCAACCATCGTCTGAAACGGCTCGATGAAAGAAGCTCACCAAGCCCGAAAAGGCGATGCAATACCTGTTGTTCAGGATCTTCATTGGGAGCATGTCCGTCAGCTGAACCGTGTCTATCAGGGTTCAAGCGGAGCAGGACGCTGACGAGATTAGCTTGAACGTGTGCATTGCGAATGTCCAGTTGGTCTAAACATCGGATAGGAAGAAAATACGTGGGTAAAAAAGTGTTACCTGCCATCATGGTCTGAGTCGTTCGGATCATACAGGGCAAGTAATACTTCAACAGCGAGTGGGCTAACAAGTTGTCCGTCTTTACTGGCCAACTCCCTGATCCTTGGCTTCACAAAGAAACACACAGCTCGCGCGCGCTCTGCGGTACAACAAATTTGCTACTGTTTACCACGTTGAAGATGGAAATGCTTACGGACCGGGATTCTTGCCAGGGTCAATACCACATGCAATGCGGCAATCAGATTGTGGGGGTTTGCGAAGAATGATATATCATTATGTGGGCTTCACCATAGGTATAGTCCCATCACCAAATACTCCCAAAACTTGCAAGGCCTAACAAGGCCGTGCCAGGCCATGCAAGGCATACCAGGATCACTAGGCCTCGCAAGGAAATACTCCGGACTTGCAACGCCTTGCGAGGTGGTCTTACCAGTCCTGCCTAGCTAGGTCATGCAAGCTCTTACTAGGCTATTCCAATCAAGCATCGCCTTGCCGGCTCACTCAATATAATACAAGCCCATCCAGGGCCTCTAGTATTGATGATGCTATATAATACATTTGTGTTGCAAACTAATACACGGTCGGAGCAGCAGGTGTGCGATCGCGGTATTGATCCATGGCGAGGAGAGGATGGTGGCAAAGACAATGATGCCGAGGCGACAAGAAAACAGTGGCGAGGCGACGGTAGAGAAAGACGTGTGCGAGCATGCAAGCGTGGTATTGATCCATGACAAGAGAACAATGGCGAGGTGATGAGAGTACAATGCCAAGGCGACAAGAGGACGATAGCGAAGATAACAATTGGTGGCGAGGCGACGATAGAGAAAGATGTGTGCGGTTGGTACGTGTTGACGAGCAGTGAGACACCAAGATGGCAAGGTGGAAAGACAGTAAGAGGACTAGACATGGCGATCAGTCTGGAATTTTCTAAGAAGATGTCCACTAAACGTTTAAAATCCGTTTGCGCGATTCTTGCGTGCAGGGTTGCGTTTTGCTGGCGCCGCTGGAGGTTTCAGTATCACCTTCTTCTTTTTGGGGGCCGGCTGAGTGACCGTATCATCGTCGTTTGCTGTGGTGCTACAGTTAACGCGCTTGGCAAGGACAGAGGAAGGTGCCTTGCTCATCGTTCCATTATCGAGGTCGTCCGACTCAGAGGGCTGTGAAAGTGGGGAGTCAGCTTGGCCGGATGGCATAGCACTCCCTTTGGGATCACGGTGGCCAACATCTTGATAGAACTGAACGTTGTCGTAAACGTTGCTACGGTTGGCGCCTGCCTTGAGTTTTGGAGGAAGAGAGATTTCTTTGTTGGATTCTGGTGGGGGAGTACCGAACAGGGACTCAGCGACGACTCGCTTAGCCCGAGGTAGTCTGCATGGCTGATGCTCCGCATAGTCTTCATCGATGGTGGGTGTTGGAGACTGGGTCGGGTGCGAGGCAACTTGCCTATCCTTGGTTGGTCTGCGTGGGTGGGGCTCTGCACCGTCTTCATCGATGATGGTGGGTGCTGCAGACCGGGTCGGGTGCGAGGCAACTCGCCTATCCTTGGTTGGTCTGCGTGGCTGGGGCTCTGCATCGTCTTCATCGATGATGGTGGGTGCTGCAGACTTAGGCAGGCGTAAGAAGACTCGCCTATCCTTGGTTGGCCTGTGTGGCTGGGGCTCCATGTCGTCTTCATCGATGATGGTGGGTGCTGCAGACTGGGTCGCGTGTGAGGCAACTTGCTTATCCTTGGTTGGCCTGCGTGGCTGAGGCTCTGCGTCGTCTTCATCGATGATGGTGGGTGCAGCAGACTGGGTCGGGTGCGAGGCAACTTGCTTATCCTTGAGAGGTCTGTGTGGCTGGTGCTCCGCATCGTCTTCGTCAACGGCGGTGGGTGCTGGAGACTGACGCAGAACACTCTTGTCGTGTCTGGATTTATTTGCTGCCCTGCGTGCTCGGATCTGTTCCATGTCATCCTCACTACTAGCTGTGTCGTCATTGGCCTTCTTGCTTTTGGATGACACAGTAGTGCTGCTAGGACCCAGTTGCCTGTGTACATGGTTAGTCGGTGCCCAGGACATTAGCAAGACTTACTTGTTCCACCACGCAAGTGTCTCTCGCACCCATGGATCAGAAGTGTCCTCGAGCATCTCGATGATGCGCCAGTATAGGTCTCGTAAATCCATCTGGCCAATGATTTGAGTCCAGTGTTGTGCGTGACTGACTGTAATGTAAGTCTGGATTTATTGTTAGCATTGCCGTTATGACGAACATGAAATACCTACAATGATGTGAACGTATGCAATGATGTACCGATCAATTGACTGCAAACCCCAAGCGCGGTTCTTGGACGGTTTTGATACTCGGCGCGTTGAGGACTCATTCATAACTGCTGCAGGACCGATAAACATGTGCTTATAAAACTACGAGGGGATTCAATATCAATTTTATGGCAAAATAAATCAAACATACCTGTGTTGTCGTGGGGTTTCGGAACAATCCAGCCGTCTTGTCTTTCGGATCATAGGCATCTTCATCATAGAAACCGCTTGGCCACTTGGATGCCTTCATGGAGAAATCACCAGCTTGCAGTGCCTCCATCCCACTGAAATTATGTCAATGACCATTCAGTATGACATTGGCGAAGAGTTAACTCACGCATCCCAATCCTCATCATACTCCTCTAGATCACGTCGAGGACACAAAAACCGTGCTAATTCTGGGTGGAAAATCCCTTGCATGGACTTGTCTTCAACCTCAGGAATAGGTGGGTCCAGTGCGTCAGCTTTGTTGAACATATTGCGGGGTACGTACTTCATCCCCTTGTGTTTCACAGATGCGAGGTCGAGAGAACGCCCATCGCTCATCCCTTTTGTGATCTACATCATCAATCGTCATTAAAAACAGTATATAAGCTGCATATATGCGCATATATGTACCGCTTGTATGACTTTTGTCAGCCGACCGGGTGATATGGTGTCAAGCTCGTTGCACAAGCTCGGAATCAACTTGAGAATGCTGTTGTAAAAGTGCAGATGTTGTTGAACTTCCTTTGGTGTCCTGAGACACATGGCATCGTAAGTAGATCATCATGGAAAGAAGGTCTTACAATGAATCGTCGATGTTTCCACCCTTGTCATGTTGAATGCCAATTAGAAACGCTTGAGCAGGTACTCCAAAGGGATTGAGGAGAGCAATAGCTTTTTTCCCTGCGTTTCGGTATATTTCCATGGGGTCACTTCCATCGCCATCTGCACCTGGCCTGCAACAGCCAATCATTAAGTTAAATCTGTCAACCGGATTACTTACTTCTTTGCTTTTTTAGAGTTGCTGTTTGTAAGAGCGTTCAATAGCTCCTCAGTTGTGTATTTCGGGTTTCCAGATGGTGCATTGGAGGAGGGCTGAGTCGACGACATGATGATTCGAGTTTGAGAAGCATGTTGGAGATTATCGGGTTATCATCAATTAGATAATACTCACGCAAATCAATAAAGCCAAACAAAGTGTCAACCTGGAGCCACTGCAAGATGGCGCTGAGTGCACAGCTATCTGTGATCATTCCCTCATCATGATCCAGTGCCCTCAATGTCAAGTAGAGGTCCAACCACACGGACTCTCAATTCATCTGACCCGATGGTGCAACGCAGGGAATACCACCTATGCCAATGCCCTTGAGAAGCACTGAGAACAAGGTCAAGACCAAGACCCAGCTGCAGTGTGGGTGGAAAGCCAACACCAACAAGTGGCGCAAGGGGTGCCTTCTTCCCCGAGTCTTCCTGTCGGCAATGTAAACAATACGTTGTTCATTGAGGTACATTTTGTATTCAATATAATCTATTTGTCTTTAGATGGATGACTCAGAAAGCATGACCCCTGAGTATTCTTTGTCTGGACGGCCCAAGCGAGCAGTCCGCCTACCAAAGCGCTACCAGGACTTAGTGCCAGAACCCATGGTTCCGGTGTCCTTGCCCACAATCCCAGTTGAGTCCACATCTGTCGAGCCTGATGCTCCAGATAGTGATACTCCCCTAGCCCATTCTGATCATGATGATCAGCACTCAAGCCTTCAGTCGTCTGAGGGCAATCTCAACTCCATATGGGTCCAGACCGATCCCGATGCCTTTGATCTGTATCGCCAGTACCACACCTCATTCCCTACATATGATCCCGAAAACATGACCTATTTTGGTCAGTTTTGTGACTCTCCGACTTTCATTCAGGACGATAGCAACGCGAGCACTCAGCAATCATGGTACAGCGGATTTAGCTCATTTCTGGGGGTTACAAATGACCGCTACTTCGCCCCCTTTCTCAATGCCACAACTTATCGCCTGATGAGTTGGTTCTACAACTCTTCCTCAACCAAATCTCTTGCTGACCTTGATCAGCTCGTCAACGATGTCATCCTAGCTGAGGATTTTAACCAAGACGATTTACGTGACTTTAATGCTTCCTATGAAGGCAGGCGCATGGACAAGGCTCAAGCTAGCTCAGAGTCACTCCAACTCTCTGCAGCTGATGGTTGGTGTGAAGCTTCACTCGAAATACCAGTTCCATGCGAGAAGGTGAAATTTTCGTCAGAAGCGGATGCTCCAAAATTCACAGTTCAGGGTCTCTATTACCGAAAATTCATGGAGGTCATCAAATCGGCATATGAAGAGGTGTCTGCACAGTCATTCCACACACAGCCTTTCAAGCTATTTTGGCAGCCGGACAGAGATCAACCACCCGAGCGTATCATTTCTGAGTTATACACAGCCGATGCGATGCTAGCTGAGGATGAAAAAATCAAGACCACCCCTCAGGTACCTGGATGTAACTTGGAGACCATTGTCGCTGCCATTATGTTGTGGTCCAACTCCACCCATTTGGCAAATTTTGGTAATGCTGCGCTGTGGCCGATTTACATGTTTATCGGCAACCTCTCAAAATACAGCCACGCCAAGCCAACTTCATTTTTGGCTCATCATTTGGCATATATCCCCAAGGTAAGTGGTGTGTAAATTTAATTAATGATGCTGACAATTATATACAGTTATCAGATATGATACAAGACTTTTATCTGCGGACCTTCCACTGTAGTGCAACAGCCGCAACACTTACACACTGTAGGCGTGAGATTATGCAAGCTGTGTGGTGGTTCCTCCTGGATGCAGATTTCATACATGCCTATGAGCATGGGATTGTAATCAAGTTTCCTGATGGAATCTTCTGTCAGGTTTTCATTTGGATCTTTACATACGCCACTGATTACCCAGAGAAGTATAATTATATCTATTTTTTTTATTTATTTCACTTATTTGATGTGCAGGATTTTGCTCACATGCATGAAATTTCTCAGAAAATGCCCCTGTCCCCATTGTTTTGTTCGGAAGGATGAAATAGATCGGCTGGGCGATAAGCGAGATCGGTCGATTCGTACTCAGGAGTGTAGAATTGATGACCATCAACAACGACGCTGGATCGAAAGGGTTCGTGAGATGATATTCAAACAGGGACGAAGTGTTATTAGCCAGGTGGTGGAGAGACTGATCGGGGCAAAATCCCTGGTTCCAACTCGTGTAAGATCTACTCAGACATAAGATAAAGATCTAACAAACATTTAGAATTCTTTTTCCGAGAAGCTTTCACACTTTGGGTTTGATTTTCACACCATGCTCATACCAGACTTCATGCATGAGTTTGAGCTTGGAGTGTGGAAGGCAACACTTACTCATCTGCTTCAAATCCTCCATGCGTATGGCTATGAGACCATCCAAGCACTTAATGCACGGTAGGCCACTCTCTTGCATCACAATATTTGATAAATTAAGAAAGAGGTAGCTATCGACAAATACCAACATTCGGCCATGATACCATCCGAAAATTCAGTAACAATGTATCTGGATTGACAAAGCTTGCTGCGCGTGATTTCGAAGACCTTCTTCAGGTATATTCTACTTGTTGATACACTTTAGAACTTATCAAACGAATTTACTACAAGTGTTCGATGCCGGTGTTCGAATGCCTCCTTCCCGAGCCGTTCAATACAATAATCCTCGACCTCCTATTCGAACTGGCAACTTGGCATGCATTTGGCAAGTTGCGCATCCATACAGAGACAACTCTAAACCATTTTGACAACTCTACAACACGGCTTGGAAAGATTCTCCGCAAATTTTACAGGGATGTATGCAGCAAATTCCATACATTTGACCTACCACAAGAGTCAGCTGCTCGTTCTCGTCGCCAGCATCAGCAAGCTGGAAAGGGAAAGGGAAAGGAGAATGACCCAGGGAGTGGAAGCAGCGCCCCGAAACAGTGAACATTCAATATGTCAACATATAAACTTCACGCACTTGGCAATTATGTCAAATCCATCTGGCTCTTCGGAATGACAGACAATTACACAACACAGGTGGTATGTTCATCTTGTTCTCGTACAAAGCATTGAAGACTGATGAATACAAATTCTACTAGGGAGAGCATGAGCACCAGCGGGTGAAACGGCTCTATGCACGGACAAACAAGATCAACATCATGCAGGGAATTACGACACAACAGCAAAGGGAACAGTTACTCCACAGATTGCAAGATATTGAAGTGCATAGAAAGCCCAATGATATTGGTACAACAAGTACTCTGACCCAGGGCAGTTCTGAGGATAGTAATCTTCCATTTTTACACTTTGTCGACCAAGAGCCACTCCCACACTGCTCCCCTGATGTTCATTATCAGATTTCTACCTCACAGAAGCATTATTGGGACATCTCAGCGTGGTGTGGAAGGAATCGGGACGACCTTGCGCTGCAGGTACGTCTGAGAATCTGTAGAATTGATAGTTACTTTACCAAAGTGATAGGATTTCGTGCCAAAACTTAAAAACCATCTTCTGTCGCGCTTGTTTGGCAGCAAGTATGATGGTGATGAAACACCATTTACAGCTCGCCAATGGAATGCAATTACATTTGTTCAAAACCGAGTCTATCGCCATAAGGTGCTTCGTATTAACTACACAACCTACGATCTACGTCGAGCTCAGGATGTCCTCAATCCACGAACTCATGCTGATGTCATGGTTCTTGCACACGAGGATGAAAGTGAACACCCCCATCCATACTGGTATGCCCGAATCATTGGGATATTCCACCTGAATGTTCGCTATGAGGCAAGGGTTAGGCGGATGGATGTTCTCTGGATCCGATGGCTTGCACGTAGCGTTGATACAACATCCATCTGGGCTGCAAAGCGTCTTCCGCGTGTCGGATTCTATGACGGTGCCGATCCATCTGCCTTTGGCTTCCTTGATCCCGAAGTGGTCATCCGAGGGGTGCATCTCATCCCTGCATTCACTCATGGACGGACTTCTGGGCTCCTTCCGCATTTGATAGCTCGTCAGCCCTCTGACAATCAGGAGGACTGGGAATCGTTCTACGTCAATATGTAAGTATGAAAGACATACACCTTGCTTGTTGCTCACAAGATACATACAGCTTTGTCGACAGAGACATGTTCATGCGATACCGTGGTGGTGCCATCGGGCATAAGACAACGCGAAAGGAAACCAAATGTCTCCTTGAGGACCGTGACAAGCTGGATAACATTCCATTTATGTTAGAAAGTGAACGAGAGCAGGAATTCTACAGAGAAAATGAAGACATAGAAATGGACAGAGGAGAGATAGACACCGAGGATGAAGACAGAGATGGAGATGAAGACGAGAACGACGACGAGATGGAAGTGTACTCTACCGATGATGAAGAGATTAGAGGAAGCGATGGCACCAATTCCGGAGCAGAGGATGCCGAGGTCGAGAAAATTGGCCATGACGAGGACGACGACGAAAGTGATAGCGACGATGATGCGGATATGGTGATCAACCCAGATTCTATCTCCACTTTGATGGCCAACGACGAACTTCTTGACGAGATGGATGAATTTGGGTATTCTGGACTGGATCAGGTCGTTGAAGACGACGAGAACAAGGAAGACGATGACATTGCTGACGATGCGCTGGGTGCAGAGGACGGAGAGAACGACACGGAGGGATGGGATGAGGACTTTGCTGAGGGTCATTTGTGACTGGGTTCCGACCTACCCATACTACCGTTGTTAGAGATCGAGCAACACAACGTTTGATCTAGCATTACCTTGCACGGCCTTGTGAGACAGGAGCATTACTTGCGAGACCTTGCAAGACCAGAGCCTGGCCCTGGAAGTGCTGGCAAGGCTGTGGGAACCTGGCAAGGTCTCGCAATGCCTTGCTAGTTTTGGGACTTTTTGGTGATGATGCGACTCGTCAACGTACCCATATCATCGCCTCCACCATTCGCTCTGATCTAATACCCTACTTCCCCTCAGTGAGTCAGTGGTTACTATCACCCCAAATCATGATTCTTAGTCCTTGGCGGCGACGTTCAACGCGCATGCATCAACTGAGGCTTCAGAGATGGCAGTCACTAGCACCAACATTGGCACAGCTTATTCGAGCCTGTCACCTTACGACTTCGTATGACCGCCAGCGTATCTTCAGAAATGTGACGCTTTCTGGGGAATATCCAAGCCAGGGGATCTTTGTGACGGTGTGTCCACAAAAAAAGATGATATGCTGAAAACAGAAAACAGCTTGGGTGATGCGGCATCGGCGGATATAACACGCGAGGGAGAAGGACGACGTCTTTTCTTTCGGTAGGGTACGCGCAAGGGTGCCATATCAGTTTCGACTGTGCAGACTTAAGCAGGAAGACAAGGTTATATGCGACTTCCACATTCTATGGTACACACAACACTGCCCACATGTCAACGTGCACACCAATCCAGATAAAGCAGGAGCATCGCTAAATTGAAGGAGAAAAAACGTGGCAAGCGTAAGGGTATGCAAAGCGAACACCGGTTCAAAGTTGATAGTCTCAGAACGCCGTCGTCGAATCGACCTCGATGGTTGGCACGATCGATGCGATGAACTTGAGGAAGACGACAAGGTAAAAGTCCACCCGCATGCCCTCGAATTCCTCCTCCTCGCCTCCCGGGTTCGCGCTCTTGTCATCCTTGGTCGACTTGCGTCCGAACCCCCACTTCTTCTTGCCTTCCTTGCCGTCCTTCTTGCGGACCGCGAGTTGTTCTTCGACCACGCCTGCGTTCATCCGTTCGATCACTTTCTTCATTACGCTGGCATGTTTGCACGGGTGTACGGAGGCTGCTTGGAGTGTGGCAGAGTGCGGGAACGCCTCGATGGTAACTGTCTTGAGTGCGTGATCAGCTGAGACGTCTTGGAAAATCTGCGCCGGAGTAAGAGGGGTGCGATTCTAAGATGCCATCAAATGTTAGTCAGTGTCTTCTTCCGATACGGCGGGGAACGCTATGATGTACCTCATCGTAGCCGATCAGCCAGATCCGCGGGGTCTGATAGTACTTGTCGTATGTGATCATCACATCGTAGGTTCGTACTTGCAATAGATTGCCTTTCGCAACTTCGATTTGGCTGCGGGGAATGTTAGGACAGAATAAAGAGGACATCGCGAGATGAAAATAGGGAAGTGACACTCGCCTTGCGTCGATGACGCCTCCCGATGCAACCGTCTTGGGTGCCGCAGTGGCCTCGTCCTCGCCCTCTTCCAAACCTTCCTCCTCCATATCCGGGATATCATCCAGATCAGGCGTCTCGCTGATCGTCGCACCCGTCGTCGAACCGATCGACACGTTCCCCATCGTACTCGCTAGTTCATGGTCTGTATCCCCATCTAAATCTGGGATATCATCGATCTCGCCCGGATTTGCCGCCGAATCAACAGTGGCTTTCCGGCCGGCGTGCGTCTCGACCCACTCGTCCGCTGCACCGCCGGACGCGTCCCCAAAGTTGAGTAGGCGCTCGGCGTCTTCGTCAGCGTCGGTGTAGGCGAGGGAGGTGGCTCGACGAAGGCAGGGTACGCCGTGGGTGACAAGGTATTGCTTGTCAGCCGGGAGGTAATCACGGGCCTTCGACGCGTCCCCGCGTTCCCTGATCGCGAGTTCAGTCCATCTAAATACCCTGCACATGGATCGGGGAAGGGGTGGAGCAAAAGAGGCCTCACCATGTCCAGACGGGGAACTTGTATGACAGGAAGTCCCCTGCAGCGACAAACTCCTCTGGTCACGACGTCATGTTGGGGAGAAATGTGGAACGAATGACATAAGGAGACGGACCTGGTGTTATCCTACCGTGTTCCCTGAATTTACTTTCCCTGAGTACCTGTGAGGTATGGTCAGCCGAGGCCATAGATAATGAGATATGGATCAGCGTACGGGGCTCAGGTAGTCGCGCACGGCCCAGTATTGTTGCTGATGATGCTGTGAGCAAGTTTCAGCCAAAATTGAGCTGATTACCTGCCTGAATTGCGTGCATTTGGTGCGGGTGGAGAGCTGGTAGTGAATGGATCGAGTCTGAGGAAGAGAGGCCCCGAAACGTTGCCACTACACCAATCGATCTCCTAATCAGGAAAACCACGTGGCAACCACGAGTCAGTTATCCTCCTTCGGACCATCATCACAACATTTGAAAGTCCCTATACCTACAGTGGATATGCACACTAGTACTAATCGTTCTAGCTCGTTTCTTGTTTTTCTTATGATTTTACAAGGTCAGTTTGCAAGCTCAGCATCACCCCTTCGGACTCGGAACTTGGTACCATCAGCGAGTGACAGGCTATTTTCGGCTAAACTAGAGAAGAGTTGCTTGATCTAGTGCGCCTGCGACCGTCTTAGACTAAGTCTGAAGTTTGGAGCGTTTACTGACATGATACGAGTCCCTCTGCCTAGCTTATTAATTTGCGCGATATGATCTTCCCCTCGTTTTCGTGAGCACTCGAGATCGAACCTGAATTTTATTGTACGTAATAATTAACGATTATCAGATACTAAGTCTGAATCACTGACCAGTATTCTACATATTGCAGGGTATATAGAATCTAGATTGTGCCGGTCAGAGACAGATATCCTCACTCCGTCGCCTCTTTTTTGTGTTTCCGCTTCTTCTTCTCCTTCTTGCTCTCCTCTGGTATCGACACTTGATTGGCATCCTTAGCCACCCCTTCTTCCCTCTTACGCTTCTTTCCACTCGACAGCTCCTTCGAAGTGGTAGAGTCCGTTACCTCAACGTCTGCGGAAGCGGTGTCGGCACCATGCGAGTTCTCCTTTGAACCCTTCTTCGTCTTTTTGCGGTTACCATTCACGATTACAACATCCTCCGTACCATCACCTTCTCTTCTCCGCTTTTTCTCCGTTTTCTTGCCCTCCTTCGACTCCTTGTTTTCTCTCTTCGTCTCCGAATTTACCTTTGGAGTATCTGCGGCAGGAACCTTATCCTTTGACTTTTTCTTCTTCTTTTCCTTCGACTCAACGACCCCCGTCTTTGAACTGTCCATGTCAGCAACGGGTGCCTCGTCTTTGCGCCTCTCTTCCTTGCTTTCTGCCTGCGTAGTGACGTCCGTCTTGAGGTGGTCCGCAGAATGGTCGCCCTTGGACTTTCTCTTCTTCTTTTCCTTCGGCCCATCGATCTGCGTCTGCTCGTCGGCACCCATCTTTGATTGTTCTGCCGTCTTGGCTGGTTCACCCTCCACCTCTTTTCTCTTCTTCTTATCCTTTTTCTTCTCAGTGGCGGCCGCGTCCTTATCGAGTGATGGCGCAGGTGGCACGGAGACCTGCTCCGCCTCAGTGGATTCGTTCGCCTGTCCCAACACTCAGTCAAACCTCGACCATGTACATGTATACGTGATATACCTTGGCTTCCGAGTCTCCACCCGACTCTTTCGATTTCGACTTTGATTTTTTCTCCTTTTGTTTCTTCTCCTTTTTCGGTTTTTCGGAAGACGGGCAGGGTCCGTTCTCTTCTGTTTTTGCAGGCGATAATACTGCGGCGTCCGAACTTGGTATGGGTCCGGGTCCGGGTCCCGGCGCGGTCGCATTTTCAGTGTTGGTTTTGGTTTTGGAAGGCGTGTTGTCTGTAGGCGTCGTCACGGGTGACATCCGCTGGGGAGAACCGAGGGGCATGCCGTTGGCGCCTGTCCCTTCGTTGCGCGGTCGTCCTCCGCCCTGGTACCCACCGCGGCCTTGGAAGCTACCTCGCCCGTTCCCTCGTCCCCTTCCTTGGAAGCCATTACGACCACCCCGACCGCTGTATGCATTCCAATTGGCATTATCGTTGCCATTTTCTTGACCCTAGTCAACATCAGACATCCATCTGGAACTCAGGAGCGGAGAACAAAAGGTACGGCAGATGGAAAGCAAAGCGCAACACGCACACTCTTTGGTCCTTTATACAAACTCTTTTGATACTTTTCCGCTTCGGAGATACACGACGTATGCGATTTGTATTCGGTGGGGGTGTTAAACGTGATAGAGCAATCGATACAGTCGAAGCCAGCATGACAGCGCCCGTGGTGTTGGTCTAGCTTGGGTTTTTTGACCACATCGCCGCAACCTATCAATATAAGAGTCGGACTCAAAATGTGAGGTATGGGCGTGGTCAAAGGTGGGGGGTTACTGACCATGACATCTAGAAGGAGCGTCCGCGTGATCGGGAGATGTGCTGGAATCAGGACCGTGGATACGCAGGGAGGGGAAAATCACGTACTGAAAGGAAACCATTTGACACAACAGATTAAACGTACAAAAATTGGGTACGGTCTATACACCGGACCTCGACGCAGCGCAGGAGTCTCTACCTTGGGACTAGTTGCTTGGATCGTTCGCAATTGAAGAGCGTACTTATTCCGAAAATTTCGATATTCGATCGGGTCACGTGACTCGTATCTCCACCAAAATCTAGAAATCTAGAAAAGTACCCTAGAGTCTACCAGGAGACCTAGCGTCCTCGGACAGGACTGGATATGTATTTCCGAAAAAATAGGCGGGGTCTGCAAGCGAAAAAACAATGCTGAGAAGCCCTCTAGCGAGGGGTACGCATACTACGGCCCACGGCCCGAAGAGGCTCAAATATAATGCCAGCAGATGGGTATTGACATTAACGATGAAAGTATTACACCAAAATACAGTCGAAGATGCTTCACAGGTAACAAATTTCCAAGTACAAGAATCCATACTATCCCAGGGAGCCGGCGACACACCGGTGATCATGATGCAAGATCTAACGTTCGCAACTTTTGCAACTAGTTGTGAACGAGTTTCCGATATGGCGTTGGCGTTGGCAGCTGAAAATGTGTTCACGGAGTGACAATTCCGGTGAGCTCGTCGCTCGTGAAATGAGCGATATCTTCGCTTGAAGGACGCGATTGAGAGGGATCATCAGTGGACCAGCACCACTGCATAAACATCCATCGACGCTCAGTGACCAACACATTGCTGGGCCGTCTCGGTTTAATCCCTCTAGCGACTGCGTGTATGACTTGTGCCTCGCGGGTATAATAGTGGTAGGGCACCTTCCCTGTCAGAATCTGTTCAATGTCATATCAGATATATAATGGAATGTACATGCGAAAGGCGCCACGAGCCTGCAGCATCACACCGCCAAATGAATAGACATCGCTGTGTTTGGTCGGCACGATATCTGATTGTTCTGCTTCGTCTTCAGACATCTGAAGATCAAGCAACTCGGGGGCTGTCCAACGTAACGTCCCCCTTTCGTGGATCGAAGTGGCAAACGTAGGTCCGCCAAGTTCTGTCAGCAATGTTGATAGACCAAAGTCAGATATGTAGGCTCTCTTGTTCTTGCAAACGAGCACGTTTGACTAGAAGAGAAAAGTACGTTAGCGTCCTGGCGTGATGGTGGGCTGCATATCACATACGCCGGACAGGTCACCATGTACGACAGAACACGAATGTACTGATCAACTGCGTTTCAGCAAGGTAAAATGCAGGTAGACCCGATGCACTTACAATATTGTAGACCAGAGGCTGCGTCGTTAAGCTACAGCACTAGTGTTATGTTGCCTTCCGCTACGAGCCCGGGACACTTACCAAAGTAAGGATCTCCAGAGCCGAGAGTCGCTCGTACCATTCCTCGAAATAAGTTGTCAAGGAACCATTATCTAGCCAGGGGCACACCATAGCAGGGAATCGACCGAACCCTGTTGTAGTTCCAAGGAGCGGTAAGACATTGGTATGCTTTAAGGTCAACCAAACTTTGATCTCCCGTCGGAGCCGCTGTAAGATCACGTTATTTGGCAGTATGACATTTGCCAGGAGAGACGCTCACATACTCTTTGTTTCTTGAAAAAGCTGCCATCATCGCCTGAATACGTTCTTATAGCTTTGATTGCAACCTGAGCTCGTGAGTAGTTGTATCGTTTAATACAATGGATCACGCACTCTGACAGGCTCCCAGTTCGTTTGGAGCATCCCTTTGTAGATGTCTGCAAACCCACCCGATGCAACGGGGTCACGGTCATCTCGCCGGACATGATTGGTGAGGTCATCCGGGGAGAAGCTTTGGACATCAGTAACAGCTAGCGTATGAGTTCACAAACACTTTGAATGATGTGCTCGAATTGCTTACTCATTGTAGGAGTTCAGTGGTGGATGCTGTATAGCCATCGACGACATCGCGTTAATGAGGTTGTTAAGATGATTCGCATCGTTGTCAGCGACACCAATCGCCTTGAGCGATCACCATTCGATCGGGCACCAAGCTGGATACCACGTACCATGCTTCGACTGGCCGTGTCCGCATCATCACAAATCACCTGCTAAGTTTCATTTTAACGTCGACTTCTTGATGCAGAGATCTTACCTCGTCGACATAGTATGAAGGAAGAATATCCCGGAGGCTCCGAATGGTGATAGATTTGCCTCCACCAGTTGCAATGTCGTAGTCGGGCGAAATAGCAATGGAGTGGATAGTACCTGTGTGTCCGGTAACGAGTTCAACTTGTTTGAGCGTCGTTGTGTCCCAGAAAAA
This sequence comes from Xanthoconium stramineum, assembly GCA_038090315.1. Classification (NCBI taxonomy): domain Eukaryota; kingdom Fungi; phylum Basidiomycota; class Agaricomycetes; order Boletales; family Boletaceae; genus Xanthoconium; species Xanthoconium stramineum. The sequence continues at coordinate 1,453 of JBBPMO010000201.1, read as the reverse complement.
AACAGATGAATGTGCAGAAACTGCGACGAATTTACCGCTGTTTGCTACGACCATGCACTTGGTAACGTTATTTCCACCAGTGTAAATGGGCCAACGGCAGCGCATGGATCTTGTAGACACGTCGAAGCACTTGATGTCGCCATCAAAGGATAACGCGAGGAGAAGCGTACTGTTGGGTAACCAGGCAAGGGATTGGTTCCCGTACGAATTGACCCTGATTGGGACGTCGACGAGGAGGTGGCCCTCCCAGCTATCGTAGACACGGATGGATTCTTTCCACCAAGTTGCAGTAGCGATGAGATCTCCGTTTTGTGAGAATTTCACTGCGGCCAGCACATAGTCGTGTTCCAAGGGGCCAAGCAGCCGTTGGCCCGATGAGATGGACCAGATGCAGACCATCTTGTCGTCCGAACCGCTGACAACTCTCGTCATGTCTGGGGACATATCGACAGCACGCACCCAACCTCCGTGTCCTTGGAACTCGGCGACTTTCTCGCGGCCCTCTGCTTCCCATACGATCACCCGGCCGTTTCCCGTCCCAACAACGATCCACTTTCCGTCCCAGGACACCGTAATGTCGAGGACGGTACTGCCTGCGTTCATGGCCGTTCCCATCTCCTGACCGTCGGCTGCTCGCCAAACCCAGACCTTGCCGCCGTAGCCACCGCCCACGACGTGTTTACCATCGGCAAGAAACGCGACCGAGCATACGTCCTTTGAAACATCGATCGTTGTCGATTTTCCATTTGTTTGGTGAACGTCCAAGTTGCGGAAGTGTGCACTCGGGTCTAAAATAGCGCCCGTGAGCATCGTTCTCATCGACTTCAAAGCCGGCGTACGCACCATTGCATGAGTAGTCTGTTACTCTGAACTGAAACATACTAGCCAGGTATTGTGCAATGAAATCCACGAGTGAGTGTAGTGAGTACTGGGCTCAGTTGTACCAAGTGGCTTGTCGATATTAGATAGGCGTCCACAAGTTTTCGCACCTTCATGATAGTGACCCCGCCGAGGAAAACTTTCGATCGGTTGGTCATCGACTATTCCTCTGTCTCAACGCCCTCAGGTTCAAAAACTCTATTCAAGGTCTACGTCATCTCCCGGCAACTGGCAACGGTGTACGACTTGGGAAAACGTCAGGAATTTTGCAAGAGTTACTATCATTTGACTGGTGTTGCAAAATGTGAACACCATCTGCAATTACATAGATACTCGTCATCTATATAAAATTAAAAATTAAATAGAATGGTAGATAAACATGTCAAAGGCAAGACGCAACAAAAAAGAATACTAGAAACGATGTGTTGAAGCTGCCAGAGTGATGCTGGTGCAGAAGGTGAAATCGACAGGGAGTTGCAAAATTTCCCATCCGCATGTGAGTGGAGTGTCACGCCCTGTCACAATGCTAAATCAATCTCCGACATGCCGAAGCCACCGCCACAGGCATGCGAGC